>JNBS01002599.1:0-11286 GCA_002081575.1 Thraustotheca clavata
CTATTTCAATGTCCACCCCAAGAAGGTGATAGTGACCCATTTCTCTTACATGACACACTATTTTCACTTAAGAAACACACACAGTATTATATTTGCAATAACAAGTCTATATTATTTATTCATAGTTCTATTCCATTCCTATGCACTAACTTATTGCCGAAATAGTCATATTCCTATTTCATTGTCCACCAGTTTACCTTCCAAATCACAAAGAAAGTTCTTGCCAGGATTTTGAGAAGCTTCTAGTCCTTCATTTGTGATTTATGCTTCAATTCGCAGTTCTTCTCGGGTATCTCATTCTGGCGATTTACAGTAAATGTGATAATCTTTTTTCCAATCGACCAGATAACAGACAGTGTTTTAATGTGGAAGAGTGAGTATTTTGATAGTGAAGCTGCACAAAGATGTGCCGTGTACATAGGGCTAGCCAAGGTGAAGTAATTACACTTGCCTACAAGGTTAAATTAGGGTGTAAAAGTAAAGATATACTTTGAAGTGTAGAGTAAAAGTAAAATGTTCAACTTCGGTAATGGTAAAGGTGATGCGGTAATGAGGTAAGGTAGAGTTTACCTTTTACATAACCCTATAATTCGTACATTCCAAGTAGCTTTAGGTTCAAAGTTTTAGGGAAGCGCACCGGTCACTTTATGATTATTTCCCCAGTCAGTAACACTAATTACTTCGAAATAAGCACCAGATTTTTCATCATTATAGCAGCCAGAAAGCTTATCTCTAATTTTTTTCAGAGGATTTGTTCTTAGTGAGCTTGAATTGAACGTAGAAGGACACATTTTTGTTATAAGGATCATTTTCTGCATGAAACTAGCTACTTTAATTACTAAATTAGTGTTACTGACCGGGGAACCGGGGAAATTGCCCTTCCCTTTTTTGACATACCGATGTTTGATGAAGAACTTTGTGCCATCACATTTGATGGACATCTAAACTCTACTACGTAGTAATATTGATGATCAAACAAATCATACTCATGGATCGATTCAAAAACTTTTCAAATTTGACTTAGAACCTAGGAATATAGCCTAGCCTATTGAATGTAAGAATTCCTAGTTTGTTCAAGCAATCATATCATATCATATTGATGATTTCGTTCGCAAGTGCAAAAGTTATACGTACAGATATCATGATATACATTGTTTGAGGGTGTTACCCTTTTACCACAGAGTAAGGTAGTGTAAAGGTAAAAGTAATAATTTCTTAGAAGGTAATTACAATTTTAGGGTAAGGTAGCACCCATTTATCTAACCTTGGCTAGCCCTATGTGTTCAGGTAGAATGGGTTTGTTGCATTGAGGGAGACAAAGTTTAGTATATAAGTAATTAATTGATATGGTAAGTTTTACCCAATAGCACTTTAGTGAATTTTAAGAATCCCTTACCTTACACTTTGTACATTGAATTTGAGTGGTACCTTGTATGTACAGGGTATATGAGCAATCGCGAACAATGTACGGCATTGTGTATCATACTGAAGGCTCAAAAACAGGTTTACTAATTTGTTTTGGAACAAGAATTGCTTCATTGGTTGTAAATCTTAAAAACTTGATATATTAACTTGGTGATCTGATACTTGGGTGAGCGGCCACCGCTTTTTATTTCTTGTGATGGAGCTGCTATTAAGTAACGATAGGTTTGAACAAAGCCAAGAGTATCATTATTTGTAAGAGCAGAATTGAAATGCTATCTCCATCGACTTTCGAATTGCACAGGCTTCTGCAGGTTTTCGATGTAGCTTTTGCTACGGTGCTATGGGTAGGGTATTATTAGGCACTTGTGTATCAGTAGGTGTGTACTTAGATAACAGAAACAGTTGCCTCAAAAGCAATAGAGATGATCGCCATGAAGGTAACACGGGAATAATATATATGGTAGGCCAATTTAAAAAATGATCTCCGTACTATCAGATCATGTCATATAGAATATGACGTTATGTACACCCCATCAAAGTATATCTTACATACCATATACCAAATACCTGAGTAGATCTCAGTCAAAGATATCCCCATTAACTCTGTCCTCGATACCATACCAGGACGGGCACAATATATTTAATGAATTATTTCCATCGGATTCTGTGCACTCATCCTCGCAATATATTCGCTGTCAATTTATATGATATCTGACATTGTTGTTGTCTAATTTGAGTACACTTCGACGTATGAGGATGGTGGTCCAGTATGAAATGGGTCTACATCATTAAAAATATTGGCATCTTGCTGCGAACCTATATGTTCGATAAGGATGCGACACAATGTAAACGTGTCGATGACACACAAAAACATTATTACATAAGTTAAATATGAAAACACCAAGCTGCCAAAAATGTGCTGACCGTCCAAGCTACAGACTCCGCAGATATTAGTCCCTTTATAGCAGTTATGCTAACGACACTATGTATGCATTCAATCCAAGTTCGTTAATCCAATATCCATGCGGTCAACTGCAATCCGAGACTCGCAAGTGGTGATAAAGCTCGGTGTCAAAGTCCAACATTTGACAATTGAGACGATATCGATGGATGATCATTATCGAGATGTTGACGTCGTAGATGCTGCTGTAGAAAGTCATATTCAAATGTCGAATCGATATCATGAATAGTTATCGTATGACACCACTGATAGAGATGTAGCAAACGAGAAGCTGCGTGGCTTGTGGATGATTGTGTGATGCTAGGATATTATAGCTGGTGTATTTGTTTGTTGTGGTGTATGGGTCAAGTATACGACTACTTTGAGCTCTTCTTGACGTGGACATACATGTATCTAGACGACATAGTTATTCTGATCCCAACATTGATAATTTACTTGAAGGACATGTTGTTCGACTCTAGAGATATTGCCTGGGTTGCTTTTCCACAACCTTCTTGGTTGGTGTTGAAGTGATAACAACAATGTCCCTATAGTTGACAATGAAATACCAAACTATTATAGATGTGTACGTGTATGAGTTCTGGTACACCCATCAACCACATTGCAAAATAGTTTTGTTTTGTACGTTTGTGTTGCATGATATAATCTTGTGAACCAAGTGTGTCACCGGCTTAGTGTTGGGGAGCATTGTCGAAAATCTCAAAGTGAGCCAAAATAATGAGGTCGTTTGAGGTATTTGACGAAAGAATATGAATGATGTTTTTTGTGGTGACAGCACGGATCACAATGTGGAAAGCAGCTACAAAGAGGGATTGTTTATTACATGCAGTGATGTATCAAACCGCAGCACCTACTCATATATATTTATGAATATGTTGGATGTTAAGTCGATTGGACTGGTGGCTTCTACTGAATGGTTAGTGTTATGTGAATATTGTGCGCACCGTTGGTAGGATGAGTTGAAAAGTTTGTGTTTGTTGCTATTTCTACCAAATAACTGGAGCTGCTTTAAATTCAACACCATGGACCACGACTTCTTAATCTTTAGTCACATACTCTGGCAATTTGCCAATATTCGAATATTGTATGTATTGGAAGTATATGACTCACCTTAGAAGCATCCAGAAACTGGCCAGGGTCAATCTACAGATTGAAATGTATGGTAACTAGAAGTTTGTGAAGCTTAAGGTTGATAATGCATTGCTGACTTTGGCTTGACTTGTTTACATAATAAAAATTTGTGTTTGAAAGGGTTTGCGCAGATTTAGGTTTGAATTTTTGTTGGCTTGAGTTTTGGTATCACTGTAATCTTCATTAGTTATTTATCCTAAAATATTATTATAATTCGATACCAAGTATGAATTTGACTTCTTCATTAATATAAATGTTTACATTGCGCTCCTGATGTTGGAAGTGTAGTTGAAAAGAAAAGAATTAATGGTCTTAAATTTTGTGCCTTTTTTGGAATGATGAAAATAAACTTTATGGCATTGTTATATTGTTTTTACTGCTTCGAGATGCGACTACGAACTTGAATGGATTTATTACCCTGAGATATTGTCGAAAAACTATCTTGAATTGTAAACAATTGCAGGCAACAAAACCTACAACAAGCAGGCTGATAAGAGGTAAATAAAGGAAAGTGTACCTGTAATGGGTTTGATATTTTTATAACGCAAAAGACACAAAAAACGAAACTAAAGTCTATTTCCTGCAAACAAATAAAATCTATATTAAATCATTCACTAACCCCAAGATACAATAATTTGAAATGAAAATAAGTCAAAAACCATTCAGGATTCTGACCAAGTAAATATACTTAACATCTTAAGTATCAAAGTAAACAGAAAACTCAAACAACAAAAAAAATGTGGAATAGAACACGTCCAGATAACAAGGCTGGGCAAAGAAGCTAACTTAATGTTCGTATACCCAAGCGAGCTTGATTTCTCAAGGTAAAATTAGGCAGGCTTTTCCACACCAGCAAAATGAGATTTCCAAAAGCATCATTACATAAAAAATCAGATTCACAATTCAACGTCAAGGAAATTTCTGTAATTTGAGAAAATACCACGATTAACATGAAAAACCCATACATAATCAAACATCTCATTCTAAGCAATAGCAGCTATACTAACTTGGTATATCGAACCAAAGCCAAAACAAATTATGAAGGGATCTATAGTGTCTACAAGGATGAGAATAAAAATCGAATTAAAAAATTTCAAAACTAACAACTAGACTATAAATTAACGTCCATTAAACCCAAGACAAATCTGATACAAAAGATAAATTAATCACAAGAGACATCATTAGACTCTCAATTTTTTGCAATTAAGTCAACACACGTCGTACCAAACCAAACCAATTCCCACAGCAATCAACACCAGCACCGTGATTGACAACGACTTGGGGAACAATTCTACCCCAACATTAATACAAAAGGACCAATAGCTGAAGACTTCATCCATCAAGACCCAAACATTCAAAGCTTGGGGCCAGAAACAACTCTATCAATCATCGGGAAGACCCTTTTTATCTGATGAGCAATTTGAGGAATGTGAAAATCTTGCGAAATCTTTAGCGGAGAACGCTATTGATCTTAAGACTTTTGCTTCAAAAGTTCACCAAAATGAACCGAAAAAAGTCATGATTCGACTTCCAAAAAATTTCAATTGTGGTAAAATTCGCGATTTTATTGTTGAACAAAATCAAGGAACCCTGTAGACTGAGCTCTTCCAAAAGATAGTTTTGTCTAAAGTAAACAAGACAACTTTGGCTATGATGATGACATGGTACATGAAATTGCGCGTACCCACGTAGTATTGAAAAAGAAAAACACAAACAACCATCCATTTACTACACCCGCCTATTTTCAACAACAACCAAGCAATGATAATCCACCCTACACACAACACGGAAGACTCATTCATACCCTATGCGTACGCTTAAAACACAATGGACACTGAATATACGACCTTTTATGACCGCCAATTGGATGAATCAACTGGGCAGGCTCTTCCAGTGGCAATTCAACCTTCCCTTAACTATCTTCTTACAACACAAAAGTTGTATGAAATTCTTATGGACATTGACAATGAAATGGATGATCGAGTTGATGAAGATATGGAATGTGAATATCGAGCAATTAATGACATCACTGTTGAAAAGAAAGAACCCACCAAAAGCGCAAACAGCTACACAAACGTGGTCTTGATATACGTTGACACCTTCTACAAAGACAAAAACAAATTGAAGTCACCAAGTTGGGGCCAACGAACTCACCAGTAAAGAATCACCAAGGGAAGTGCTCAAAATGATTGAACAAGAATGAGAAATAAGTAAAACAATTCTACACACAAGTCACGTCGTAGCTAAACAAATCGTCGATGTTTACTCTTTGGTCCGATTTTTTCATTCTCAAGCTCCATTAAACACAATGGAAATTCGAGATGCAATGATACTTGATCCTCCTTATCAGAATAACATCAAGGTTAAGAAAATTAAATTTTCAGATCCCAATTATCCAATGTATTGAGGAGGCATGCTCTCGCGGCAATTCAATGGAAGAAGTACTTGAATCATTGATCCCACAGGGTTTTGAACGAGATGTTATACGCGCATTTGCCACGATTGAATTAATTATCAAACTACGTGCTCCTTTGATTTACGAAAGTGATGACATATTACGTGATTTAATTGCACAAGAGTCATCGAGATACCCTGATGGCATCCTCGATGGCATTACTATATCACATATTTTCGAAAATTCGTCAATTGCACAATTATTGAACAACTCTACACACGCAGCATTTTATCAACTTAAGCCATTGCGATTATCCAAACACTGGAATTGGATGCAGATTCAAACATTTAAATGAATTTACAAAACACTCTTTTTTAAATTGCCACGCTTAATGTTAATGGTATGAATCAACCCAACTCATGACACTTTCTTATCCACTTTTCACTACACTACCATATTACCTTCTACCAAGAAACTAAATTTTCAAATATCAAGCACAAGCTCAAGATCATTGGCAAATCGTAACACATCACAAAGAATTAAGCTTTTATGAAAATCGAGGATTTTCATAACAACCTGGAGAGCATTCCTGCCGTGGTTTATTAACAACAATCAACCCGGAATGCCCGATTCAGAAAATCACCAAAATCTATACACAACATCCAGAGCTCCTTAACATATCTTTTACTCAAAGGAACTTGGAATGACCATGAATTTTACATACACAATGTATACGCACCCCATTGTCCAAAAAAGACTTCAACTCTTTCAAGCACTACCTACAAACTTTCCATCGAATGGTTTGCACGCCATCGGTGGTGATTTAATGTCGCTCCGTCAAAATCTTTAGACTCAAATGCCCCAACAATAGCAAGCTGGAAACTCTTTACTACAACATTATAGTCTAGAAGTGGTCGACACCTTTCGTCTTGATAACCCCAACAAAATTGTGTTCGCTAGCCCAAGTCTAAAGAATCGAATCGACTACATATTTATTTCAAATACATTGACAACAAATCAATTGATAAAGTCAGAAATAGTTCACCATGGCACAAACTCAGACCATGCAGCTTGCCTATCTCAAGTAACAAATACGGTGAAAACAGCCAAAGGTCCTTGGCATGCTCTAGTTTGGTTGGTGCACACCGATGCTGCAAAAGAAATTGTACTCAACAATTTAAATGGCTTCTTGGCTAACACGAAGCTCTCATCAAACATCGACAGGAAATACGATGAAATGATCTACCGAATACGTGGACAACTTAAAACACTGCATACGGAAATCGTACAAGCTCAAAATTAATCTATGAATGACCTGGTACGTCAACAAAAGAAGCTTGGCACAAATTTACTCAAACCACATCATCGGAAATTCTCACATTTATTCAAGCATTGACTCGAAGAATAAAAATTCAACAATCCAAACTGGAGTTCAAAAAAGAAATGGCATTTTCCAATTGCTTACAAAAAGCAGAAAGATGTACACATTATCATCTTGCAAAACCAGTACTCCGGTCACTCCAGAGAAGAACAATTAATTCACTCAATGCGCGATGAGTCGATCCACACAACAACATCATCTATTGCAACATACTGACGAAGTTTTACACCAAACTATACGTAACATGGAGCGTACAGGATTTCACTTGGGCTGTAGGATAGTTCATTAAACACTTTGATTGCATTGTCATCGAGATTTAACTCCGTGAGCGAAGATTGCCAAAAAGAAGGTGCCACCTTCAATTCGACAAAATTCAAACGTCTAAGGCAAATTAAACAAATGAAAGAAAATAACACATACAGGATGGATAATTTCAAAGGATTGTCAATATTCAATGCTTTCTAATCGATGTAGGAGTTTTCAATGGTTCTACAAAACGTATGCATCATCAATACAATTCTTTTAGAGACGTTGGTAGTGTGATTGAACAATTGTCAAGATATACTGAAGTCACTGTCGAGTTTTGGATAGTACTAGATGAAATCAGATTTTGGATAGTAGAATATATGTACAGCTTTTGTCCATAATATTGAGATAAATTGTCTATAGCTGATACATTTGTTATGATGTATGTCTCTGATGTTGTTGTAGACAAAATGTTGCATTGTCCATCGACTTTGCACAGTTCAGCACCTTGACATATAGATCCTGAGGTAAGGATATTGGAGGCATTCGATGGAAAGATGAACATGAGTGTTGTGGTTGAAAACGAAATTGAAAATGTGTGGCGTTTAAAGTCTATCAATTTTTTAGAGGGTGAAATTATACTATTGTCATAATGCAGATCCTGTCTGATGAGGCAAATAATTTTACTGAATTTGCTTTTGCGAACAAGCTAGTCATACCAAAATTGAATCAAGAGAATGGCATAGCTCTGTCGTTTAGGGGCACTAAACAATTTGTGAAATTGATCGTTGAAAGATATATCATGCATAGGTTATGGGCAACTGTTTGACATACCCCTTGTTAATTTTGCTTTGTCTTTCCACATATTTAGCGGTGCACTTGTTGATCAAGGCTTGCACAAATTCGTTGAAAGGATAAAATCATTGTGTGAACCACCATTTTAGTCGATGACAGAATGATTCCAAACATTATGACAATGCCGACAATACCGTTTGTGATTCCATGATTTGTATTTTTCCAAGTTGACAATTTTTTGCATCACTAAATACGTGCAAATAATGTTCAGCACCGTAGACAAAGTCATCTTGAATCGGTCTAGTTGTTCAAATAGAACAATATATATGTAAAGCTGATAAAAGTCTGATGTGTTCCAAGCTTACCACGTTGTTTAGGTAGAATGAGGTATGTATGACGCAAGACAACCGATGGACCAACTGACAAAGTTCCATGAACAAATACCACAAGGCAACATCCAAGTTTAAATAATGTTGTATGCGTTATGATCATAAACTGTGCGCCATGACATGGATTTAGTGAGTTCAAATGCAAGAAGAATAGACACCATACATCTGATAGACCAAAACAATTCAAGCAAAACAATGATTCGACCTCGAACTGGGGCTGGAGTTAATTCTTGCACTAGTGCAGATGCTACGGGAAGCTTGCCACCAAGACCAAATCCAGCAATAATGCGAAAAGAAGAGGTATACCATAACTATCAGCTGCACCACAATCAAGTGTGGCCAGCATAAATACCAAAAGTGTAAGCATGAACATGGGTTTACGACCAAAGGTATCTGAAAGTTGTCCCAATATAATTGCACCAAATAGCAATCCAGCAAATGATGCTGCACCAAGTAGACCAAGTTGACGACCATTTAAAACAAACACCAGATCAAGTGCACCAAAGCTCCGAAAACATTCTGGGTAACGAAATTGAAGGGTAAAAGAAATATTGGCACAGTTGATTAAATATTTGACCAAAGTAAGTGACTATCTTGACAAAGAAAATTGGAATGACCAGCTTAATGTTTGTAAAGTCAAGTTACTAAAAACAAGACTCGGAGCTTAGCCAAATACACATTGCTACAATACAAATGCATATTGAATATTCCTTGCCTAGTAGTAAGAACTTGTTGAAGGCTATAATTTTCATTCTTGTACTCGTAAATACCATGCAAAAATTTAGAAAAGTATAATCCAAGCAATCACCAGTCGACGAATTCACATGAATCAGTCATGCAGTGTAGGGAAAAAATAAGCTTGTGTTTTGGCAGTCAAAATATGCCTTGGCACTTACTCTACATTCACATTTCAGCTTTTACCAGCGAGACCAAGTATCATGGAATAACCAGTGCCTACATCCTCCCGGTGTAATACAATGAAGTGAAGCATATACATTGGCGTGAACAAAATCGCAGGATCAAATCTCAATGATTCCATTGAAAATGGCATTAGTTCATCTCACATCAGCTTTCTGCAGTTTGGCGAGTAAGGGAATTATACCAATATTGGATGAATGGTCGTTTTTTGTGGTATCATTTCAATTTCTTGTACGCGTAATCAATTGAAGTGTTGAAATATAACGATTTGAAGCAGGATTTAAGTATTAAATTGCTCACTACCTTCCATCTCCATAATGTGTGGCTGTTAAGTGATACTTTTATTCCCCCACAATGAACTTAGGCATCAAACTATGCATGGTACAACAACTTGAAAATTTCCCCATCATGAAAAGAGTATTGTTTACAATGTGGAATGGCAAACAACACTTTTCATGGAAAAAAGACAAGTTCATAGGAAAAAGGGAACGGAACATTATTTAATAACTCTGGTGAGTTTGAATAATAACTAAGATTAAAATATAAATGTCTCCATAGATATAGAATTCAGGTCGCCCGTGTCGCCTGAATGTATGACACTTAAGTTGCAGACTGATAAATCGGAGATGATACTAATTAGACTTACTAGACCTAGTGCTTGTTTATTCCTATGTGCTGTAGA
Organism: Thraustotheca clavata; assembly: GCA_002081575.1. Classification (NCBI taxonomy): domain Eukaryota; phylum Oomycota; class Saprolegniomycetes; order Saprolegniales; family Achlyaceae; genus Thraustotheca; species Thraustotheca clavata. The sequence goes on from JNBS01002599.1 coordinate 10,324, forward strand.
CCTGCATCAGTCCAAGGTGGGAGACATTAGTGTACGTTAGTACACATATTGTCTATAGTAGACCAGACATTCTAAATGCTCCGCATCATGAGCATAACATAACAATAGATATATAGGACAAGCATCGAAATCATATTAATGTATACCATCGATATTCATACTTTGTGACATTATTGTAGACTTGAAATACTCCTCAACTTGTTGCACTTCATAATTTTATAATAATCATATTCAGTGAGGGTGTGTTTAAAGTGCATTATTAGAATTCAGGCTATGTGCTTGGTACCAACAAGCGTGCCAAAGCCACTCATTAAGGTGTCCTGCAAAAATATTTTAATCTATCATCTAGTTTACAATCCATTGGTCAAATTAAAGATAATTTCTAATTTATTCCATTTGGTTTGCACACCAGGATTCTTCAATCATATCGTATAAATGCTATATTTATGTCTGCCGATTGATTCAGTGGCCACAAACAAAACACTAACAAAAAACGTCACAATTTCATTTAACCGTCTTAGACTAAAGATAATATCATTAATTGATCAAATAACTTTACCATATACAACCCACCGATAGCACTACTTGACTGACTGATCCCATCAAAAACCTTTACACAGCACTTAAATATGAAAGTCCAACAAGTTTTCAGCACGCCATTAACCATGATTTTTCATTTAGAACAGTTTCAAACGCTTCAACAATTCAAATACCAATGAGTTATTTAAATACCAATGGAAGAGAAGATATTTAGTAGACATCAGGCAAATAACATAAATTAATAACAAGAGACATCATTACGTGCCATATGGAGCTTCAATTTGTACCTCAAATGAATGCCATCAGCATCGCTTTCTTCCGTCTCAATTGTTCACGAGATCCTATCTTTGATCGAACGTATACTCGGTACGTTCTCTCATTAGTATTCTCTTATCTTGTGGTATTCGTAGGTGTCATCAAAAC
>JNBS01002602.1:0-14353 GCA_002081575.1 Thraustotheca clavata
ATATCCTTCGAAGTCATTGCTGTAATCATTGTTCCTTGTAAGCTTACTGTGGGTCTTCGTATTAACGAGATTTCTTGCGTCATACGATTTAGCCAAATTAATGGCTGTGAGATTTTCAAACATTTCCTGCGAATCATTAAATATTCCATAACCCTTTGTTGCCTTATCTACGTATAAATATGATCACCATTCTAGTTCGAATCAAGGCGTCATGTTACTGTTCTGCTTTCCAATGTTGATTGTGCAAAAATAGACTTCTAGTAGTACATTATTACGGATTAATTTTGACACGATAGGATTAAAACACAAACTCTATCGTTTGCTGTGCTTTTTAAAGTGGATGGTAAGCAACAATAATTTCATTCCCAATATTCTGTACGTGTCTACAAACAATATTAACAGTACTACTGTTTTACAAGTATTGTCGTGATTACTGTTAGCGCCAAAATAGTACACTGACTCCTATAGACTTCGTTAGGTCAAGACAATTAATTGAATGATGCTCTTGATTCAAGAGTACCTGTCAATTTTGGAATATTGTGTTATTCGTTGGGGGAACATTCTCAGGTGAATGTTGTTTTTCAATAATACGATGTGCATGTTACATGAAGTAAAAAATGCACGATAAAAAAGTGATCATTATAAAACTTACCTAAATGCGTGCAGTACTCTACAACTTTTTCTCTTCAAGCGGTCGTCGGTTCAAGCCTGATGCCAAAAAGCCCAAGCTCCTTAAATCAGCTAGCGTCATTGTTCAAGTCAAAGCTGCCTCGATTAACCCAGTTGGTACAATACTGATATTGAAATTTGAGTAGCTTAATTTTCACGTTTAGATTATAAATTGCCTACTTTGTTTTTGCAAGGCAAAGGCGTTGGTTTCGATTTTGCTGGTGTCGTCAAGGAGGTCAGCTCTGATGTCACTGGTATCGCTGTTGGTGATCGTGTTTTTGGCAAGACCGTTGGCGCTCTTGGCGAATATGCACTTTGCAAAGTATCTGAAATTACTCATTTACCTTCGTCCTATTCTTTCATTGAAGGTGCGGCTTTGCCCACCACTTACATCACCGGCTATCAAGTGCTTGTCAAACATGGATTCCAAAAAGATCAATCCCTTTTGATTCTTGGTGCAAGTGGTGGTTGTGGTACTGCTGCTATCCAATTAGCCAAAGCACTCGGTGCAAGCGAAATCGTTGGTGTGTGTTCCAAAGCTAACGAAGAATTGGTGTTATCTCTTGGTGCCGACAAAATCATTGACTACAAGACACAATCGATCACGGATGCTCCATATTTGAAACATTTTGATTTTGTGTATGATGCTGCTTCTGGTAGTGGTGGTGGTGAAGATTATGTTGAATCAGCACAAGAAACTCTAAAGAAGATTGGTACATATGTAGCTATCAATGGACGTGCAACAATGTGGATTCGACACATATTGAAGATTGGGCAATACAAACCTAATATTCATTTGATGTTTTCAGATCCAAATGCCATTGATTTCAAAGCTTTGATAGATCTCTTGGACGCGAATAAGTTCAAGCCGATCATTGACAGTATCTTTCCCTTCACTCCTGAGGGTGTGGAAGAAGCTTTTGCTAAACTGCTCTCGCGTCGAGCCAAGGGAAAAATCATTGTCAATATTGCTGCAGAAGATTAGTTAACTTTATCCACAAATTTTACTTATCTATGATGTGTGTCATTAAAGAATTCAGTACTTTAAGAAAAATGTTATAATACATGAACCTCGTAAATGCCACTAAATTAAGTATTATTTCGTGATTGTTAATCTTGCGGATAAATATACCAACAACTTGGCACGTAGCTTCGCAAAAGCATTTTCTTGGCTTTAGGCTCATGTTATTTTCTTCTGTCGTAGTAATCAAGATCTCTCAGTTTAAAGAAGTGCAAAATATATTACATGCGAATATCCAGGGCGATAGAGTATTGGAAAGGTTTGAAAACTTGGGAATCTCCAAGCTGAAGTTATACCAGTACTTGTTAAATTACGCCAAAAAGAAAGATCAGCAGACATCTGCCATTACTTTGACAAGCAAGTATCCAGAGTTGATTTGAAAATGGACAAGTTTGCTAGTTTAGTTATGTTCTATCAGTTGAGAAGAAGACAACAATGTCAAAAGTGTCAGAACCGCAAGAAATGGAGCTTTGGTGTGGTGTGTATCGCGAAGGTTTATGCTTTCCTGTTTGGATTGATAGCAACGCCACGGTGTATGACTTTCAAAATGCTATTGTTAATCAAAGAAAAGACGTGAATGATAAGTTTAACGTTGACCCTGCAACATTGAGTCTGTATTCAACAGGAAAAAAAGTTGGAAATGACATCAATTGGTTTAAAGCCGATGAGCAACTCGAACAGTGGCTAATAAATGGACGACGAGGTGACGATCCTTATGTCAAAATGATTCCAGCTTGGAAACTTCAAGCAAGATATCTCGGTGCAATATCTCAAGAAATCAAGTTAATCAAAAAAACATTCACATCTTGGTGAAGCTGCCTGACCACCCAACACAAAAGATCCATAAGCGGAATATTCACAATTTATCCACATTGGAACCCGAAGTTCAGGCGAAGGTTTGGAAGTCTGTTGTGAGGATTTCATCTGAATGTGTATGCGTTGGAACAGCTCTGGTTGTTGATCGAACTCCATCACACCTGTATTTGCTAACAAACTTGCATTTGTGGGACGATGGTATTTTCATGGATTATCTTAGTAATGATATCAAAAAAAATATCTCGATATACCGTAAAATAAACCTCAGGGTTACACCACGTACTAAGACAAAATCTACTGTGAATGCAAAGCAGCACATTTGTAAAATAACTAGCTTGGAGCCGTCGAGAAAGATAGCCGAAGTCTTCAAGCTATTGATTAGTAACAAGAAACTAAAAAAACACTCGTCAGGCAATCCTGAAATTGTGATTGAGAGACTCACTTCACCCAATTCGTTGGAGGAAGTCCTCAAGTTTAAACTCGACGAAAGCATTTGCTGGCGTAGCTCGGCTGACTTTGTGCAATTCTTGAAGTCCCAGTAACTCAAGACATTCCACTGGTTTGCAGTAACTTGTCTACTTTGGTTTATTTAACGATGTACGTCCACGTATTCCCTGGTGCTCTGCAAGATTATCAATTGTATCATTCCTATACAATTATCCCAGCCGAAGTTACTGGATTGCACGGCAATCATATTACGCTTTCAACATTAACAGCTCCTGGTCTATCAGGAAGCACTATCGTATGCACCAAACGGGCGTTGTTGTTGGATACATGGGCGATGGTTTTGATGGTTCAAAATATAACGAGCAGAATATAACGAGCAGTATCAATCTTATGGATTTTACACTTCATGGTATCCAAAACAGACTTCGGAGCAGATTGCAGCACACGGACGATGATGAAGCAACGGAATTATTCAGAATTGAGTGCCTATATATTGGTGAGTTATATTTTTTATTTTGAGTATTCATGTGGTATCCTTGTACCAATACAACAAGATGAATGATATTCATGAAAACAACAAGCCACGTATGAGTGCTGTAATTGACATACTAAGTAATAGCCCAATGTTAAGTCATCGCGTTGTACCAGCAAGAGATTACTGTACTCCATGCTCTTGCAATTCGGTACTATTGGATTTTGCTGATGACTTTTATTGGATTTTGTACATGTGTGATATTGGGTTCTGCAAATATGAAATCAATATTAGCCGATCTTCAAAATGTGGCGAATCCACATTGTAGCTCGACCATTGATAGCTACGTCTCCTTTAGTGTTTCTTGTACAAGATAATATTCACCATTACCCAGAGTACACAAAATTAAAATGTTTCAAATATGGAGCAATGAGTCTTGTAGTGAATGATTTTGTCAGTACCAATTCTTTGTTAGTTTTAGAGACGTAACTCAAGCCAAAAATCATTACTAGCACTTTGAGATAAGCATACAACAATATTAGTATAAAGAAGCAATATTCTGAAATATAAAAATTCAAGTTTATTACTACGTAGTAGATGGATTGAGCTAATCATAACCCCGTTGGGTAGTCTGCGGATAAAGCAATTTTTTCGATAATATTTGCATAAGTACTCAAATTTCAGAGACATATATTATGAATAATAATTATGTTGCGTCGTGCCAAGGGTAAAGTCAGAAAATTAATTATCTTCTGCAGCAATATTGACAATGATTTTTCCCTTGGCTCGACGCGAATGAAGTTTAGCAAAAGCATCTTCCACACCTTCAGGAGAGAAGGGAAAGATACTGTCAATGATCGGCTTGAACTTATTCGCGTCCAAAAGATCAATCACAGCTTTGAAATCCGTGGCATTGGGGTCTGCAAGCAACAAATGAATATTAGGTTTGTATTGCCCGATCTTCAAAAAGTGACGAAGCCAAACAGTAACTCGCCCATTAATTGCCACATATGTACCAGTCTCCTTCAAAGTTTCTTGTGCTGATTCAAGATAATCTTCGCCACCACCACTGCTAGTGGCAGCATCGTACACAAAATCAAAATGTTTCAAATATGGAGCATCCGTGATCGATTGTGTCTTGTAGTCAATGATTTTGTCAGCACCAAGTGACAACACCAATTCTTCATTAGCTTTAGAGCAGACACCGACAATTTCACTTGCACCGATTGCTTTGGCTAATTGAATTGCTGCAGTGCCACAGCCACCACTGGCACCAAGGATCAAAAGAGATTGACCTTTTTGAAATCCATGTTTAACGAGAGATTGATATCCTGTAATATACGTAGTAGGCAAAGCAGCACCTTCGATGAAAGAATAGGCCGAAGGTAGACGTGCGATTTCAGATGCTTTGCAAAGTGTGTACTCACTGAGCGAACCGCTAACAGTCTTACCAAAAACATGATCACCAACAGAAATTCCAGTGACATCAGAACTGACTTCAGTCACAACGCCAGCAAAATCCAAACCAACGCCTTTTCCATGCAAAAACAAAGCAGGTAATTTATAATCTAAGAGTAAAAATTAGCTTTCACGAATATCATAATCAAAATGTCTTACCAACAGGGTTAATCGAGGCAGCTTTCACTCGAACCACGACGCTATCGTTTTTACCAACAGAAGGTTTAGTAGCTTCGGGGTTGAACCAACGTCCATTTGAAGAAAAAGAGTTATAAAGCACTGCACGCATGTTGGCAAATTTAAAAATGATCATATCTTCTTTGCACTTTTACTTTGTTTACAAACTTTAAGTCAAATTAAATGTGCACTTTCTACGTGTCCTTAATTCTAGACATGATGAAGTCATCAAGTTTCTTAAACTAATCAAATTTTAAGAAGCAAAGACGTGGAAGTTGTCTTCAAAATCGAGTGGAAATGTATTGTCATTTTACGATGATGATCGTATTATGAAATTATTCAACTAAACAATGCACCTGAGTCTGGTTCTTCCTGAACAACCGTTCCCCACACAATATTGCAATAGTAAAATAGATCATAGTATTAATGAAGTTCACGATTTTCAATGCAATTGGAACAATACCAATTTCCAGTCGGGATTTCTTCCAGACCAATACAATAAGTGTGAAATGCAGCATCACAAGAATCACAAAGTAACATTTCGTTGAATCTTTCATCCTTTTGGCACGTTTGACATTGATCATCATTTGGACGTGCTTGGGCTGTTGGGTCTTGTATCCATCGTTCAAAGAGACGTTGAAATATTGAACGCAGTCGACGTGCTAATGACGAGATTTCGGCTTGTTTTGAATTGAATGTAAAACAATTCGACCATATCAATTCCATGTCTTGAATCATTTTGGACCATTGAGATATGTAGACACCTCTGTTGAGATTTGTTTCAACTGTTTGTAAATCCATGGGTTTTTCAATTTTAGTCGAATAATTGGGCACAAGTTCGTCATCAACAGGAAGGATAAAAGGTTTGGCAACTGGGTTCTTTTTGAGTGTTTCTATTAGCCAAAGAAATCGTTGGGGTAGTAAAGGATCCTTCAATACTGAAGGAGGAATACCATAATGACCACTGCTCATTACATAACGATATTCAAGATGCTTGGGTTTTCGACCACGTAATCTAGCTTTTTTTGTTGCTACATTTGATGCTGCATTTGAAGTAGCTGTTTGTTTTCGTTTATTTTCATCATTCGAAGCAATACTCGCTGTAGAAGAACTTGATAGTGAGCTGCTTTGAACTTCACGACAATCAAGGTACCAACGTTGCAAAACAGACTCTGGGAGCTGAGTTATTGTACGAAGCTCCAGTAGCGTCTAATCAGCAATTAGATATACATATATATGCCTAAACAACCTTTTGAAACACTTCTGGTGTTGGTGGTAATGACATACTTGCATGCATACGAGTGCAAGCTTGAGTGCTAACTGTGGCACTTAAAGTTGAAAGTTCGGTACAAATTGGCAATATTATATCCACACGAGCAGTAGGTTTGTTGGTTCCATGGGCAATTGGTAGCGATTTTCGTTTTCCTACGACCTTTTTACTTGGTTTGATATAAGAAATAGCATCATCAAGAGCGTGAATTCGCAAGGCTGCAGAAGCTAGAGTTGCTGTTGATAGCATAACTTTGGGGGTCAATAAAGTTTGAGCTTTCCAGTGGGCATCAAGAAACTCACTATCAATATGGCATTCAAGTAAAAAAGTAGCTTCAAGGAGGGTTTGCGAATTTTGAGCTTGTACAACCATTTCAGCCCATGCTACTCGTAAAGCAATAGTCCACTTTCCATCGCGAAAGGCATCTCGCGGCAGAGCTGCTTCAATTGCCAGTAATTGTGCTTTGAGTATTGTCAATAGATGTCCATTGCTTTCAAACTTTTTGATATGCGTAAGATTATCTGTGGCCCACTCGCCTTGATTTCCAGCACCACTTACGTAAGTAGAAGTAATGAGTTTAGCTGTCGATAACGTAGTAGCAATTGTTAGTGATGATTCAGGTTTCTTGGTAACTCGAGAGGAGCGGCGACCACTTTGGCTTTCTAGCTGAGTGTCTGTAGTTGCCTTTTTAGGCTTTTTGGACCCCTTTGGTGTCTATTTCAATGCATTAGGATGGCCAAGCTCCAGTAATTTACCTCAATCGGAGATGATGCAGGTGATGATGCTGGAGGATTTGATGTACCCACAAAGTCTACTGCTGGCGGGCCAGAACGAAAAGCTTCTGGGTTGTAAAATTGAGGGTCAAAGAACGCAGAATTTGCCACGGGATTAAAGTCACTCGAATTGTTTGGAGGAGGATGCTGACCTGGAACATGAATAACGTCAAAGCCACCGAAATTGCCTTGAGGCATTGGCATCGATGGGTTGTACATTGAATAATACAACTCGTTTCCATACACGTGTGAAGACTCATTTGTCCATAGTTCATTAGCAGAATGCTGATGCGAATATTGCTGTTGGTTGTACACCATATTCATGGGCATAAGTTGCTGTGGGTCGTAACTTGGATTGAGAGGATAATACCCGATATTTTGTGTTTGATTAGAGCCAAACATTTGATGCATCCCCTCAACAGGCGTATCATGCATTTGTTGACTTGATTGCCCACTTCCTATACATTGAAAACTGAACAAGATGAATAACATCAAATCGGACACCTGTTTGAGATGAAATTGGCGTCGAATCTATTGAAGAATTATTGCTTTCACCTTCTCGATCATCATTTTCAGCAACTTGTGTAGCTTGCACATCCGACGCTGGTGGTTTAGGTGGAGCTGCACTGTTAGGTTGTCGTCGAAATGTGATTAATAAAGGTCGAATGCCTGAAGTCACAGATTGTTTAAAACCTTCGACACCAATGACCGAAATTGGTTCATGATTTACTGCAACAATAGCATCTCCAATGCTGATACGACCACTTTTAATTGCTTGACCGTGAGGATCCGACGAAAAGGAAGACACAGTAATCGAGTTTTCTTCCTGCTGAATGATAATACCAAGAGGTCCATGAGTAAAGCTGACAACAATATCATCGGGACTGGGAACTGCAGGAGGCTTTCCGTTGGGTTGAGCCATAGCAGGATACTTTGGAATTGCCCCTGGGTTTTCGTGTGGTTTGTTCAGCTCTACAGGTTGAGTAGGCTGTGGCTGACTGAGCATAGCTTTGTTCAATTTCTTTAATTGTTTTTCGTACGTTGTTTGACACGTCTGCAATTTCCAAAGCTCTGATGTAAGCATGATTGGAAGAGGTTGGATATGTTTGGGCTGAGCTGTATTGAGCATTGCAAAAAGTGGTCTGCAAGATTGATTACTTTGTAGCTGGCCACGGGAGTCTTTTAAATATTGAGATGACATAAAAAATGTCAATATCGTTTGCAGAATCCCTTGGACATCAACAGCAATGGATTCGCATTTAACCCACCCTTCTAGACCATCATAAAACGCTAAACAATTCGATATAGCTTTGTCATGACAATCTTGGGGAGACATTGTGGCATCCAAAGCAGATAAGACTATATTGCAACAATGCTCTGACACTTTGTGCTCCACTGCCGACAAAGGCTGACTTAAAGTTTTTCCCATTGCCTGCATTAGTAGAATAGATATGATAACCATTACAACTGCATGATGCAGAGCAACAAATGAACTTGTGAATGGTGCTTCCGTTGGATGTCGCGATATGTGTTGGGCAAGAACATTTAGTGCTGTTAAAGTGTTTTGTAAAGTTGAGTTGAGATTTGAAGTAGTTTCGGACGTCTTTGCTTGCTGAAGAGCAGCCCATGCTTGGGATAAAATAGTTTTGTGCTCGTGCAATGCATGGATTTGCTGTAAAAGTCTTGATACTTTTTGTTTTTGCTTTTTGTTGGATGGTGATACTTGATTAGAGTTTGGTGATGAGCTAGGTAAAGGTCGTTTTTTGCTTGTGCTACTGGTTTGGGTTATTACCACCGGAGGTGCTTTCTTTGAATACTGCTTTGGTTGTGAATTATCATATTGCGTTCGCAATGCAGGCTGTAAGCTTTCACTGGACGAGGTACTGCCTTCTTTTGAGTATATTGGTGGCTGTTGTACAGGGGGTGCTGCACGCATTCCAAACTTTAAAACATTTTGTAGCTCTTGCGTCGAAGAAGGTTCAAATGTTCGACGAACTGTGATACGACGTAATGTATCTTCAGCTTTAAGAATGGGCAATTGAACTCGTGGAAATGATGCATTGGTAAATGGAGCTAACAGTTGTTGATGTGTTTGATACCGAAGGCAGCAAACATTGTATGCTTTTTTTGCTTCATCAGTGGTCTGAAAAGTACCAAGAAAATATTTTCGCCCGCAAAACATGACGTATGACTCAAACTGTGAAGCTGGTTCTCCAATGGTTTCGAGTTGAAAGTGCATTGAAAATGGGCCATTAGCTGGAAATTTTAAAGGTGCACACAATTCTTGAAGCTGAGCTGCTAATTCACGATCTTGTAGAGATGATATATAGCTGTGCACCTACACAGTGTAAGTGATTTGACGAAGCGATAAATAGTTTTACTTCGCTGATTTTGTACCACACATTTTTGTTTCGTTTGTAAAGAATCAAAGGGTCACCACCAAAGTGAAAGTATTCGTTCGCAGCATGTCTTGTTCGAGGAGTAATTAACTTGATGAAATTTTCAAGCGCGCAAGTTGACTGCACTTGTTGATGTAGGTTTTCAGCTTCTTCCAATGCTTCATTCATTGTTTTTGCACACAAATCATGAACATTTACATTAACTTCGACTGGCGGATGGGGGATCACTGTCACTTCAATGTCATTTTCCAAGGGCAATTGCTGCAAAACTTTTGTAAGCCACAAAAGATGCATGCCTCGAATATTAATTCGATTTAAATGGGTAATTACGTCACCAGGATGAAGATTTGGCAATGCCACTCCACCAGTGTGATGAACAATCAGTTTGCCATAGTAATGGATAACAGCACAACGAAGCAGTTGAGCCACCAGAATTGTTGTTGTATTAGGCGGTGGGGGCTCAAGAAAACGAGCTTTTGATGGAGTCTTGCAGCGTAAAAATCCTATAGTTATAGGCCGAGGCATCCGTCGAATTGAATCGGTAAACTCGGTCAACTCTTTTAATGGCCCAAGTTCCTTTCCTTGTAGAGTGACAATCATATCACCAGAGTGAATAGTCTTACACTCACTGGCTTGGCTCATTGAGGTTAATGATCGAACGTAAACCTTTTGCTGATCGAGTTCTAAAGCCATACCAAGTTGTCCAGGATGAAATCGTACTTCAAATCGGTGGCAATTGAGTATGGTATTTGCAACTACGTCAGGATCACTTGCATTTTTGACAGGTTCGTTTTGCTTTTGACGTGGAAATGGTTCACGTAAAAGAAATAATATACTACTGGGTTTCCAGAGCTCTTTTGCAGTATCGAGAGATTTTATTTTGGTTCCGTCGATGGCATATATGATATCCCAGGGTGAAAATACACCACAAACTCCAATAACACCATCTAGTGAACCAGGTAAATGGATAAAATCAGCATCAGAGGCATTTGCAACTTCCAGTTTTGGAATTTCCACTGGAGTATCGGGAAGCTGAGCTAGAGCGTATTCATGGCGTGAAATTATTTTGTCAGATTGCGACGTCGTGTAAATAAAAAGTGGTCGACTGGATTGTTTTAGAGCGGCCATAACATCAGCAGAATTGATGTGTAGTGGAATTTGCTCCGAGTTGTACCCAAGTAAAATATCACCTTCAGCTAGATTAGTTGTTTCATTTGCCTTCGTAATTTGTAATTGACCGTCAGGCAGCAAGATGCATTCTTCAAATGGTAGATGATCATTTGTCCACACACAAATATGCCATTCGAGATCTCTTTTGGTAATTTCAGGCACATTAAAGTGTTCCAAAGTCGTCGAGATTCGCAGCGTCTCAGGAGCTTGTTTTGCATTTACCAAAGGACCAAGAATGGAAGTAGCAGGCATTCGACAAGCAACACACACTTCGATATCGTCGGATCCACTTGCTGAATTGGTACCCCCTGAAGCAAGCTTTTCGTCACCAAATCTCTCAAGAATATCCACTGACCAATGTCCTTCAGAGTTGTCATCGCTTAAATCCTCGTCTTCTTTTGGTATATTAAGAAGCTCATCAATATGAGGTGGGAGAGTCTTCTTTTCGATTTCCGCGGTACAGCGCTCTTTTAAATAGTTCAAGATATTATCCGAGAGTTCACGCTCAGCCCCATTGATTATCAATGTTGATGTAGCTTGAAGCGGGGGTAAATCAAGTTGACCAAATCGATGCCATTCTCGAACACAATCAGCATACGAATTAGTGAATGTACGACGATGATCTTCAGCTAGGTCCTCTACTGTGCGTAGAATGCTACATAAATCATAACCAAAATGAACAAGACCAATTTAACTACCTTTGAACTGAAGTCGACGACTGAACAAGCTCGCATAGAGTCTTCATGATGAGTATTCGATCCTCCATTGTCTGTGCCAGTGAGATTAGTGAATACAACCAGAAATAATGTAATACCAATTCAGAATAGCTTTCCTTGGAAAGAAAATGAATTACTTGTGCAAGACCTGTATCTAAATGGAGTGTAACATCATCATCATCTTTCTTAAGCTTGAGAGGTTGCATAGGTGAGCATTCAGGGCAGAACCATTCACCTTTTGGAGTATTTGGGTCTGGAGGGGACATGCATACTGTGTGATAAGGTGCATCGCATCGTTCACAAAATAATAACTTGTCCTTTAAATAATTCAAATGGCACTTTCGACAATTTTCTCCATCTTTGATGGAAATACTAGGCGCATCTGGAAATACATAGTCTTGACACAAACGTTCAAAAATGGCTGAAAGTTTCTGAGCTAGCTTGGAGATATCAGCTTGGTCCCCATTGTATTCGTAGCAGTTCTTCCAAATCAAATGCACATCATCAATTATGCCATCAATGTCATCCACATCACCTTCATACTCATCATTGCGTATTTTATCTTGAATTGTTGAAAAGTCCATTGGCTCAACAATGATAGAGTAATAATCGGGATACATCTCTGCGTCCACAGGGTAGTTGAAAGGAATTGCAGCTTCCTTGCCTATAACTATTAGATCTCTACAATTTTGCGTTGTTGATACCTTGTAAAAGTTTGAGAGATGTTGATAATCGTTGTTTCTTGTTTAGCGTACAAGGTTGTTTATTTTTACTCATAAGTGACGATTTTGGTAGTCCCTTTGAGAAAATACATCCAAATGGATTTGCCATAGAATTCATCATTTTGTTAAAGTCTTCGACAGTCATAGGATGGTCCAACTAACAAAGTAAATTAGTCATGTAGCACCACCACCATATTACCTCTCTGCCATTTAAGACCAAAAGAGCATCGCCTCCAGTTAAACTTTGTTTGATGTTCTCATCAGCATTTTTCCCAATGGTTTGAACACAAATGTATCCCTGATTGGAAACCCAAGCTACGCCCCATTCCTTAAAGGGTATATCCATTACAACCACGAAACAATTATCACTCGGACGTGAAGGTGCCGAATCTGTTATTCTGACTGCTGTCTGCTGTAGATCACCGATATTTGGGTTCGATGCCAAAATCATTTCACCTCGGGCAAGTAAAGATTCACGTAATGGGAGAATATTACTCTCATACGAAGATTTACTACCCTTTAGCATTTTGATATAATTGCCATCAACATCACCTCTATCCACATCGTACGCAACCATGCACATGTGCCGAGCAATTTCAACCCAAGTCACGACGTTAACAGGACGAGTCTTCTTATAATCAGCGACGCTTATTTGTAGATATGGCGTGTATTCATGCAATAATACTTCCAGAAGTATGACGTGTAGAGTGGCTAAACATCTTCCATGGCTCATTTCTTCCATAACACTTTCACCATTGGCTTGAGTGCCATCTTGCAATGCAATAACATTACAAAAGTAAGACAGAGGGGGCAAAGAGCGAAGACGAAGAGCATCAGCATAATGATAAAAGAAATCCCAAAGCCACAACAAGTCACTTTGCACAGAAGCAGAATATGAATTGAGAAAATCAAGTGGAATCAATGCTTTGTCTAAAGTTGATGCGCCATTTGAATGGGGTTTAATTGAAGGTGACAGTTTGGGTTTGGATGATGAAGATATATGCTGTTTAGCATGTTCATAAATAGAGACCTTGCACATGTGCTGGACATATGAAGACATAAGCTCTTTGCGTTTAACTAGCTCGTCTTCGACAAACTGAAGCAGAATTGTAGTTTTATTGACTGGTTCATTGCTTGTATGTGTTGGAGCATTGGCATCGAGAGTAATTCCGTGTCTTTTAAGCTCATCAATTCCCTTTAATATTTGACGACGTTGTCGTAATGCTTCAATTTTCTTTTGAACAGAGCTTTGTTGATGTTGTTGCTTATTTTGATGCTTAAGCAGCCTTTTCTTTGATATTTTTTCCTGCTCTTGTAAAGCTTTTTGTTCATGAAGTTGAGCTTTTTCCTCTTCAAGCCATTGCCGTGCAGTTTCTCTAATTCTTTGTTTTTCCAATAAACGTTGTTGATTAAGAGCATCAAGCTGCATGAAAACCCGCTGCTTTCTTTTCAAAAGCTGTTCTTTTGTAGGCAAATTCAATCGTTCATCCCAGAACAAATATCCTTTGCAATCTAACGAGTGTTCCAAGCCTTCAATTGTACGAGCAATGGCACGTAATTCAAGTCCGAATCCATCATATCCTTCCAAGACAGAGTGATTTTCTGCAATATCTTCACGCCAATGATTTTTTTCATTTTCAGATGCTTCATCAAGAAAAGCTAAAGCTTTTCTCCACGCTTTTATTGATGTATTTGATCGAAATACAATAGCAGGAGCTTTTTCAAGTGTGACGAAAAATCTTGGTCCAGGTCGTGTTTTTGCATCATTTCTGCCTTGTTCAATGCAGCATCGCCATGCAATTCGATCCACAAAAGCTCTTGTTTCATATCCTACAGGAAACAAAAGATCGGAAGTCCAATACCCAGGACAATCATATTTCAATCGTCCCAATGCTTGAACTGAGATAGCTCCTTGATTTAACTCTTTTGAGCATTCAAATATCTGTTGTCTAGCTTTGGCAATCGCATACAATTCCTCTCGAAGTTGTGTTCGTTCCAAATCAGTGATATTTTCATCATTTTGCTGCGTTCTTTCAATCGTTCCTTCCATTTGACTCAATTCACTATCAGTATGTTGATTCATATTCGGCTCTTTCTCTGAATTATGTTGCAAACGTGTCATATTTCCTCTGTGCAATTCCAAATTTTCGCTCTCATGGCCACTTAAAACGGCAACAGCAGGCTGAAGCACGTTATCCGACGGCTCATACACATGTTCTACCTTGTCATTACTCTCTTCTACG
>JNBS01002604.1:0-11298 GCA_002081575.1 Thraustotheca clavata
TAAATTAACCAATAGTTCCATTTGATTGACTTCATGACGGTTCTTCCTCAACTCTGCAAGCCTTACGGGGTCATTCTCTTCCAGAGTTTTGTTCATTTAAGAATCGCTCTATTGGGCAACTTTATCTTGATAGTCCTCATTGTGTATATTGTGCATTCAGTCTCTTTTAAGTGCTCTTCTAAGTGTGTTCTGTGAAATACACTTTATTAAAATTATAAGGTACTAGCGGGCAACCCTGGCTTCGCTCAGGGCCAATTGCAGCGTGGTATAATAAGTTTTTGTGTATCTAGATGTTGTGGCAACGGCGACTGGATGAGCGACCGCAAGCAGCCATGTCCCAGTTGGTCTCAGCGCATCGTTGTTGTGTGTGTGTTAAGTTTTAGTAGTAAAAACTATTTCCAGTTATTATTTTAATTGATGAATATGTGCACTATGTATTGTATGTGTCATAGGTGGTTGGTATCTTCTTTAAGCAACTCTGTTGAGGACTAAAAAAATAGCTACAAAAATTTATTTTATCCCTATGTATTTTTCACATACTTTTTTACTTTTACTGGCTAAAATTCTTTTTTAGCGTAGTGTATTTGGCTAACTTATTGGCCAATCAGAGCTATAAGTCCAGTTAGGCTGCATAAAAGCTACATATCATAACCCACCAATAGAAGGAAAAAATAAAGTTAAATTAGCCAATAAAATTAGAGTAATTATTGTAGTTTGTCCAATGAAATCAAAAATGCTAACACACGCACAGACGCACGGACTTCAGAATATATATAGATAGTAACGTCAAGTTATTTCGATATAAATTTTTATTGAAACTTTCAGAATTTCTGCGATTTGTGATTGTCTGATTTTACTTGCAATTTCATGAGGCATTCAAAAAAGAGCTGATGTTAAGAATTTAAGTTAGCCTTCGCAATAATTGTGTACCAAGTAGCACCAAAGCATGCTGCAAGAGTGGATTATATGTAATAAAGGAGTGGATATGACTGTTTGGAACAGCGAGTATGCTATTGGATAATGGTGAAATGAACTTTGATTATGATGCGCTTACATGATTTCTTGTTTGAAATGAAAAACACAACAAAGAAAATTGGATCACTGCCTGCGTATCGATAATCCCTTCGTGACTATTACTAGCAGCAGCGCCCCCCTTCCCGTTCAATTGGCGATGATATCAAAGAAATTTATCAAGGTCTCAAACTATTAAGAATTATATACAATTACAATGGTATAGGAATACTCCAAATGATTTCTGGCGAGGAGTAATTAATTTGTAGCAAAGGCTCTGGAAAGTAGCCATTGGGGTTTACTATGTATGAGTAGCTGTGTCGAGAAAGCTTATGTTATGACGACAATAGATTTAGTCATTTATTTTTAACGCTTTCCTGGAATTTAATGTGTCGGCCAGAAGAAGATATATTGAATGCATATTCAAATTTATCATATTACATTGAATCTATTTGTGGCTCAGAATGTGCAAGTATTCGTGAACACCGTGCTCCTCAATTGCGAATACTCACCATCGTTTGAGACATCAGACGTACTGCTCGTAAACGGAAATTGAATAACAATTAATTAAATTACATGTGCATTTTACCCAATCATATACATCAAGCAGTAGCATTTTAACCAATCAAATTCTGTAAAACACATGTTCAGCACAATACATCAAAAAGCATGGATATTAAAAAGTTCAAGAACAATATATAATTTCACAGGAAATATACTTTTATCCCAATATCCACTTTGATCTGAACACGGCCTATAGTACAAGCTTGTAATTTATAAACTTGACTTACTTGGCTTGACAAAATATTCTATCACCGGTGAGGGACAACATAAAGCATACGAACTTAAGTTAACACTTATAGCTGAAAATTGTTTCTTGCGGGAAAAACGCTTACTGCTTCTAGAAAACTTAGTCTACTTTATACTGTACATACTAATAGCACAATATGCTCAACATGGCCTTTGATTGAGCATTAATGATGAAATATGTTTTAAGTCACAAGTTCACAACAAAAAACATTGACTTTTGTAAAAAACAACCGGTACTTTCTACAACAAATCTTGAGAGTTTATCACAAAATTGGCCTTACGTCCATTATCTATTAAGCCAATAAAGGGCAATGCACAGAAGAAATTCTTTCATCGATACCTGTGAAAATGTTAGCTATTTTATTACTATTTGCCAATGATACAAAGGAATGTGTTTATGGGGCTATAAGATTTGTCAGTTTTTGTGTGTTCTATACTATTTGCTATATGTCCAGCGTCCCAAATTGTGTCGTTACGTTTTTGTTGTCAAAAAATGAATTATTTCGTTGGAGACTTTTTCTATTGTAATACGGTGAACCTTAAGAGTTCGAGTGCACTTAGAGCATCCCCACCAATGTCGCTGTTATTTAGTCTAGCATAATTCATTTAGTCCAGGTGAAGAAGCTCAAATTTGGCGCCGACAGGAAAATTGCCCACCAGCAGAAAAGTTTAAATACAATACATTTCTCATTGTCCTAATGACTACAACGTCGCTACAACAAAAAAAGAACCGCGGTTTTGGCACTGGCAATTTCTCATACAGAGAGGATTTGGCACTAGCAGAATCTTAAATGGCTACAACTAAAGATGCCGCCATCGGGACAGATCAAAGCAGTGATTCATTTTGGCAAAAGGTGCATTATTATTAGTATATACTTTACTACTCTTCGTAATAGGTTCTAGATCGATATTCTCTACAAGTACACGACCATCTCGGCGGAATGTAATTTCAATAAAGAATCGTTTGAATAAACACATTCAAAAAGACTTGTTAGCATTTACAGCTTTGTTTTCGAAATCGCTGCGTGGATATCGCAGTGGATGGCAATATAATGGTTACTGGATGTGTACGATGAATCTATGGACGAACAATAACAATGGTAAAGGCTTCAAATTTGAAAATGTTTACACTGTTGTCAAAAATCTTCCAAAATTTGCCATTGATGGTAATTCACTAAATGCTCAAGTTATTACCAATCTGGCCTTAGATGACGTGTCGGTGGCTGACAGTAGAAGTGATGCAGTAACATCAATCAAGTTGGAGCCCACCAAGACCAGATGAAGGCAAGGAAAAGGCGAAGAAAAAAGGGCAGCAGATAGTAACAATCCATCGGATTGTACAAGCGATCATGAGTTGTTAAACAACCTTGTTAAAAGTGCCGAAAAGACACAAAAGTTGCTCGAAGAGCATGCTCGTATTGCTGAAGACAAGATAATGATGCAAATCTTCATGCTTCAACCAGAAAGCAATGCAGAAAAAGCATTTTTTGCTCGTATAATTGCTCAATATGAGCAAAATGCAGCAAAAGGTATTACTTTTCGTAATGATCAGCATTTCTAAAACAAGAACAGCGACAACGACATATAACTTCAATTTTATGAAAAAAACACACTCATTAACATAGTTTCATCTATTTTGTTTATTGTTGGAGTCTCTACATGAGCGATCAAATCGGATTGTAGTTGGTGATGCAATGATGCAATTCTTTAGATTGCATGTTCGACAAATAAATTTCACGAGTTAGGGGCGATAAATTTGAATCCTTAGCTGCGATAAACAATAATCAAATTGCGAAGTATTACTCAGGTTTTGCCACATCGACAATTTCATCTCGGCACCACAGCCTGCAACCAGTTGTAAGAAAACGAAATCTAGCCTGCAGTATTCCAAAAGCACATTCCACTTCTTTTCGGCAGCCTCGTACATACCAGAAAAATACCATTGAATTTAAGTTTGTGGTGATATATAATTCTAACAAAGCTATGATAATTAGGATAAATACCATCTAACAGCCAATATGGATGAGAGTAAGTTCTTCCATTTACTTTGTAATGCACCTGTGAAACTTCACTAGATACGATGTTCCACAATAATGGTGATCTTTCAATAATATTGATGTTGTTCATAGTTCCGAGACTTCCAAAATTAAAATGCCAAAATCTTCGTGATATATCGATTTTATTCTGAAAATGTTATTCTTAGATTTTGTATAGTGCCAAGATACTTGAATAATGTATGAATCCACAATGTTTTATAAAACTAATACAAGCAAAACATACGATAACAGTATACAAAGTAAATTTACTGATTAAGGGGATTAACTTGTCATCTTCTCCAGACGTGTTTCCTGCTCGATACGAGCAGCAAGTGTGGCAAGAGCATATTCATAGCTCTCAAACTTGCACTCAAGATTGAAATTAGTAACATTCTTGATGGTTTTGTCTTTATGCATGTGAGGCAGCTTGTAGTTATTGCCACCACCAATAGGAATTGACTCTTCCAAAACCTTTTGAAGAGTCAAAACGTTTTTGGCAATGTTTCCGAAGGCATTTCATCAAATGCGTTTTCCACTGCATCACTCAACTCATTAATTGACCGAGTAGATTTCTGACGATGCAGACATTAAATATCGTTAAAGAAACCTAGGTCTAAAACATTGTAATCTGGACTATTAGGTGGCTGATTAACAACCGCAATATTTCCTTCATTTACATTGCCCTTCAAAGCATTTGTATTCATTGTCCCATGAGGACTCGCATTGTCTTGTTGAATTCTTACACCTCGCTTTAGTTGAGCTTTCGGCATCTTCGCAGCAATTGCAGGCAAAACCTTCTCCGTCATCATAGCTTTGTAAATTTCAGCTGTCACTCTTACAGGATTCACTTCAATACTACCTTCTGGGCGATTTTTACTTGGTCGTTTGGCAGCACCATTAATAACGAACGGCCAGACATCAATTTTTCCATCAAAATGACAACGACGATTGTAATCATAGCGGGGGCGTGCAACAGCAGCTAAAAACATCACTTTTTGAATGTGTTGCTTCGATTGAGCATTACGGATAGCAATTTCTTCATCTTCATACACATAGTAGCGTTTCTTGTTTCTGGATACAAAAAAACACTTCTCATCGACATGCACCATGTCGTGCGTGTCTGAGAATATTCGTGATGAGCGAGGGCCTTGGCGAATAAATGATAAAGCAAATTGAAGTCGTAGACCAGTATTTGCACCACATAACCTAGATTTTAGCCAATTTGTTTAGCCAATTGATCTTAAACTAAACTTTTCCTCACTTGACTTCTGTTTATGTAATATTGTTATAGGTATTTTGGTGTGGACTGCTAAATCTCGCATTGTTTGGCGATTTCCATAAGGAACAGCACGAATGGCAGCTTCAATGACTTTATTGGAACGAAATTTTTTCCGTCCTGAATTTCCTAATACAGTCGTACCCCTCATTAACCGGCTTCGTTTTGTGATAAAAATTATAATGAATGAAAGGTATTATTTAACATGATAAGCTTGCCAAAATGAATATTGCTCATTCAAAAAACTAAACCAAATATATGCATTAAAATGCAACGTGGCCAAATCGCTTGCAAGTTCATACACATCATCAGGTAATATTTGTGTATGATACGAACAATTGACAATAGTAGACGTCGATACGTCCAACCAAGCTTGTGTGGCCCATGCCAAACGCATCGTTCAAGTTGATATTCAAAATATCTTTGACATTCGATTTTGTTGGAGCCTTGCCACTACGATAGCATTCATCAATAAAATTATCCAATGTATCTACGATGTGCATCGCTTTGATTGCATTAATGTTGTCTTTGAATGATTAACAATGCCGGCGTCTAACGGTTGTAGCATAGACGTAGTGTTTGGTGGAAAGTAATAAAGTTTAACATTTAAATAAACATGATCAGCGTGATCGTGGGATACTACTGCCGTTTGTACTTGCAGCAAGTAGAAATTTGTAAATTGCATGTCGTTCATCATTAGTCAGGTTGGGGTGCTTTAATTTCTTCTTTGCTGAGTCTTGTGACTGTTGAGGAATTGTTCGATTCATACTTGAGGTAGTACCTGTGTTTTTCACCATTGTTAACAAAGCTGAGATTTAAGAAGTGAAAACTTTTAGAACAGCGTTAAAAAAGCTATGGATTAAACTGTATTGTCCATTTATTCTCCGCCAATTGAACACCGATTAAAGTGCAAAAGGTACCAATGTGAAGACTTTTTGTGCTCTATCCACTCAACTAGTGGTAGCCGGCAAATAGGAAAAACCAATAGAGGTTTAACAATTTAAAGAAAGTTTGACAATCTTTTCGGAACAGATCGACAAATCCTATTTAAACTCTCAAGAGTAGTTGAAGCTCCCATACGGAATCGAAAGAATAGAATAATTGATCAAGACCGCGGTAGCATGCATCAGAGTCATGCCATTCTTCCAAGCCTATTTTCGTATGTATTGTGTATTGCATTCATTAATTTTGAATAGATCGTTTGGCTGACGAAAATCCTGGGTCTTACAGTAGTACAGACTACATCGACGGTAAACTTTGTCGGTGCATTTTCATACCGGTGTGTTTCCGTGGTGCTTTTGATAGATGCTTACCAGTTATTTCTCTTGATGGTACTATATTAATGCTACAATATTTAATTCTATGCTAGGTTGCCACATTAAGGGCGACGAGAAATGCAATGGCCAAATCCTATCTGCATCAACTATCGATGGAAATCACAACCTTATTGTGGTTGCTGTTGGACTTGTGGCTGTAGAAAATAAAGATTCGTGGTTTTTTCTGCCCACGGTTAAGAGTGGTTTTTCCACATTTAAATTGGTCCAAGATATGTTTTTTAAGTGATCGTGATAAAAATAAAGCTATGCTCAAAATAATAATCTTACCAACATACTAGGCCTACGATATGCAGTTAATGGTCAATTTCCTTCTGGTGCACATCGTTCCTGCATTTTACACATTTCACGTAACCTCAAAGTAAGTTGTAAACTGACAGAACATGAAAAAATCATTTTGATAAAATGTGCAAATGCCACGAATATGGGTATCTTTTATGGCAATACAGAATGCTACGAGATGCTAATCCTGGTATACAATCTCAAACTTGTTAAAATATAATATCTATGTATAGATCCATGTACCAAGCTGGAAGTGGAAGGATTTAATAAATGGGCTACAATTTACTTATTGCAAGACGGTTTTCCAACATTCAGTCATTCAACTTCGAATATTGCTGAGTGTGCAAATTCTTTATTTGGTTACTACATGCGAACTTTAAGCCCTGTTCATTTATACTATGCGTATATGATGAAATGTATGCAAGTGTTTGAAGAGAAGGGGGCAATCTACAATAGATGTGATGGTTTGACAAATTTCGTACCGTATTGTCGAAAAATAATTGAAAAAGGACTTAAAGAAGCTGTAGCCTTTGATGTTTATTGTGAAGGTCCTGAAGGAAGATTGTACAAAGTTACAGAAACCCAGCGGAATCCCCAAAACCCGAATGCCTCAATATGCGTGAATGTTGCTCTTAGGTATAACTCAATGTAATAAGTAAATGTTACTATGTTGTAGCCTTGCTCCTGTGGTTATTGGCAAAATACCCTCATTCCGTGTGTTCATGCTTTAGCTGTATCCCAAGAGGCGAAATTGCCATTTACGATGTGGGCATCTCAAGACTTTATCATCTGTCAACTTATGGCTCTCTACAATTCTCAAGTCTATGCCTCTGAGATGGACGCACTTATTCCAGATAATGATACCTCACCGACTAACCGCATCTTGGTAAAGACAAAAAGGTACTGAAAATGACTCTGTTGATACGATCTCTACAAACTTGTACTTGAAAACCGGGGCCAAAGAAAACGACGCGTATTCCATCTACTGGCGAGAAAACAAAAACACTACTGATGAATCTTTCATTTAT
This sequence comes from Thraustotheca clavata, assembly GCA_002081575.1. NCBI lineage: Eukaryota > Oomycota > Saprolegniomycetes > Saprolegniales > Achlyaceae > Thraustotheca > Thraustotheca clavata. Next base: position 7,778 of record JNBS01002604.1, read on the forward strand.
ATTTTAATTTCTGTAATCAAGCATGCATCTATTGTTTTGTTTAAATACTTCGAAACACATCTTGTATTGTAAGCTGCTATAGATGTGGACACATAGGAAGTTTAAACGAATTTACCGGATAAGGTATTGAAATAGTGTCATTTCACTATGAGGACGCTGTCGAGTCCCAATAGTGCAATTCCCCTCGCAGTATTCGTAATCAATTTAAAATATATCGTAGGTCCCACTATTACCTGTACTTAAACAAGCAATTTTTTTGCTTGTTTAAGACATCCGCACGACCATAGAACTTGCTTTGGTTACGCTGGACAAGGATGCAGTCCTCTTACCGAAGCACGCACTATTTGGTTCATATGTACACTTTAAAATTAGAGACGAAAAGTTGGCTTCGAATAACTTTTTGTGATCAATTAGTCTATCCAAAAGCTGCTCTGTAGCTTCGTATGAAAGATTGATACTGTGAAGTGTACTATTGTAATTCCTGAAAGCGTATATTTTAATTTTGAAAAATAAGTAAAGATTGTTAGGTGTGCTTATGCTGAATGTATTCATGCCTTCATCCTCTCGCCGTAGCTTATTCGACTAGTCCATTCCAGTAGAATATTAAAAGATTTTGCGCATAGAACTTAATGATAGGAGCAATATAATGAAGTGTTGATAACAAGTGTATTGTAAGAAGAAAGAGAAAAGTGCTGTATTAGCTCAGGGGGGTGACAATTCACTGACTAGTTCTGATTCAATGACCTTTAAGAATTAATATTAATGAATAGGAGTTTATTTCATCCAATAAGATACTGTTGGTGTGGGGTCTGTGAAGAGGAGGCAAGGAAAGGCAGAGGTCTCTACAACGACTGGACTGCTTTGGGCGCTCGCGCTACGAATATTGAGCAACTCGACTGTATCCTGTAGTGAATTATGCCGTTTGTATAGCATGCTTCATAGCTCCCTACTCCCGGCGTGGTTTTCACAATACCTCATATATTGTCTAGTAAAGACCAATATTGTGATTGATTCTTTGGTACGAATACATCAATCAGTGGAGCAACTAACGTCGACTTATTAGATTGCGGTCCGTACAACAAACTAACAACTTTCCAACAATTTTATCCTAGGTCTATTCTCTTTTGTACATAGATAAAAAGCGCCGCGAACAAGCGTTTTGTGCGGTGGTCCTCTCTGCTTTAAGGACTCGCAGCCTATTCACTTAACAAAATGGTACGAAGCATAATTTTGTACTTGTTTCTAATCGAATTGTATAGATTATGCACTTCAATAAGTTCAACACTTTGGCACTTGTGTGGTACGATCTTATTGTTTTGCAAACTTTGTTTACTGGATCAGCTGACGACCGATTTTCATGCTTCTGCTGTGTGTTGTTATGTTTACGTTTTACATGGTTACCTTTCCAAGACCATTATCGAATTTCTTCAAAATTCTTGACGTAAGTTTGAGCATCATACGATCTATGTCTTCTTCGATATTGTACTGAAGAGTCTTGTAGTAAAAGCAGCTTTTTCATTGCTATCGCGGTATCTTGTGTATCTTGACGTCGACAAGAACCTCTTTCCTCACGACGTTGAATAGCATTTAAAGACGAAAAGGTTTCCTCGATATTCATCAAAGATGCAAATCGCTCATTGAATATTGGAACTTGTAAGTTTTTGTCAGTGTTGGCGTCATACTCCACATTAACCGAGTGTGCCTCCAATGCTGACATACGCAGTTAATACCCAGTTGCCATGAGGTACAAGCTCTCAATTAATGATGTAGGTAAACAATATTGTAGTACCCGTCTTTGAATTCTACATTTTGCTGTCTTGGGAAATGCATGGACATTGGACCCTGGTAAAAAGCTTTTTGCACAATTGAATTTAACTAATTCATAAAATTCTCAACGTAATGTAGGCGAATATCGTCTGCAATGCCACTACGTCGATTACAGAAAAGAATTGACGCCATAAAAGACAATAATTTGCTTCAATATTGTAATTCATTTCACGTTGGGTACATTCAACCTGCCGAGAAAAGAATAGTCGCGCATCGGGTACGTTCATTTTATCCCGCTCGCTTGTAAACCACCATTCTCCCAGCACGTTTGGCTTAAAGCTATCGATTTCACGCCATGCAGAAGGATTAAAGCAGTCAGCAAATCCATTCGATATATGAGTTTCAAATCGCTTTAGTACATGGTCGGGGTCAATATTGCGTGTAAGAAACAGGGAATTATCGTAAGGGTGCGCCTCAGGTACATACAAGTTATTGTAAAAGTCACAATTATTTTTATGGTCATACAGGTAAACTGCGTGATCAAATAACAACATGTTGAGCCACCCCCTTTAAATTTTCATTGATATTCTTTGTGTAGCCAAGTCAGTAAGTATGCATATTATCCCCGATGTTCGACTTGGATCAAGGACTTCTACATCTGCAGATGCCAAAGCGTCCAGCACTTTGCTGCGTTGTGTTACTTTGTATGAATCTAGTAATTCATTGTAGCTTGTTTTTGGTTCAGCCCTTTCGTAGTGTTCGTAAGAAGTGCCTATCGACTTTATCCATCCTTTGGATTGACGAATTCGACAAAATAGGCAGGCATGCTTGATAATGTTGTCTTAAATCTGACTGTCGCTTAGAAGTAGAACTTTTTTATGGCAATTGCGCCAAACTTGGGAAACAAGGTCGAGTATTTCCATCAATGGTTGTTTGATGTGAAGCACCATCGCAACTTATATTCACAATAGGAATACCACGATTTGAAAGCTCTTTGAGAAGCATGTGTGAAATTTTTTGGAGGTATCATTTTTTCGATATTTTCAACGAAACAATGCATTATGATAGAATTCATTATGCGTTGAGAGTAACAGAGCATCCAAATTTGAATTTTTGTTGCTCGCTTTGCAAGCAATAATATTGAGTCAATATACACGGTTTGAAAGCTGTTTAACATTTTTTTAAGGCATCACGTTTTGTTGCAACAAACGAATTTTTTGATCTAATCTTATTGAGCAGTGGGAAAGTTCGAATCCCTCGAGTTTGTTTACAATATCACGAATTTCATTTTGATTTTTGGTACAGGTATTAATATGATGACGAAAGTTATGTGTTGTTGTGGCAAAGGCTCGGGTTTCGGTTCAATTTTGAAGTTTTTCACCTTTTTATCGATACAATTGGTTTATTCATTCTTAATCGTTGTCATTTCTGCGCGCATTTCAATTAAATCGTTTTCGTAGCTGCGAGCATCCCTTAAAAGCTCACAAGGGTTGACCCAATCTTGAATGTCCAATTCCTTAAAGTAAATCCTGATTGTATCACAAACCTTTTCGATCTTATTCTTTATTTCACAAAGGTCCATATCTATGACACCAAGAGCTTGGCGATAACCACCATAGTTGATGACGCCATGCAATGAACCATTATGCATACGACGAATCGAGGTAATACCATAGTCTGTTTCGTCGAATGCATTACCTCCAACTAGAAGGCGCCCGTGGTCGGCAACATTCTTGCCTTCAATGTTTTTTTGG
>JNBS01002610.1:0-10541 GCA_002081575.1 Thraustotheca clavata
AATGGTTGATGATGTACAGAGGAACTCGATGAACGATCCGAATAAATGCTAGTTGCATCATCATCTCGAGTTCTCTTCATACTCAATGCTTCACTAAAAGAAGACATAGATTTAGTTTCTATTGTGCCATCATCTTCTTCAAATGTTGCTCTGGTAGACTTGTATTGAAAATTGCATGCTTCACTCATCGGTACAATAGTGTCATTGCAATAAGTCACAATAGTCAGACTAACATACCCAGGCTGCATTGTCTTATGAGCTACAATGATAGAGTAATGATAAAAGTACAAAAATGAATACCTGTGCAACGTAAAACAGTAGATGAAATACACTCTGCTAAGATAGGAACAGCTTGACCAAATTGAACAAGAAATTGAGTATTGCTGGGTAAAGTTTCTGATGTACAAATGAGCAATTTAGCACCTCCAGAGATAAAATCCCAATTTGGTGAAAAATCAGTAATGTGAAGTGGCTTAATGGTGATTGAGGTTTGAATAGGAATTACTGGTGGCATATCCTATGTCGACTATTTAAATCTTGTTTCTACATGAAGAATTATCTACCTTGTCTTGAAAATTAGGGGGATCATAAATATCACTCATATTTGAATCCACTGTTAAATCAAAAAGATCCATATCGCCCATTAACATAGGTTCATCTTGGACTAGAGATACTGGAGTTGCTTTACTTTTTCCTTTACTATCTTCCAAATAATGCACCAACATAATTCTAGGTTCCTCAGCTCTTAAAACATAACATCTTCGATGAAATATTGATGAATCTGCTGAATGTGCATACGCTCCAAGTACAACAAGTTCACGATTTACAACCAATTTAGCTCGATCTTCCCTCACCATAGTTTCACTCCCTTTTTTCTTTTGCCAATTCCATCCATCTTTTCTATAATCCATTGAACTACTACAAAAGAAGATTGATCCACCTACGCATAATAAGTCAAATTACGCCAAATTCATTTTGTACTTGGTGGTTTTTGCATCACATTAGTCATCAAAGGTATCAATCCACAGCAGGCCTTATAATGCAATAAAAGAAATACAATTTCATCCTTATTCAACCATCGTTCACGTGCTGCAGTCGCTAATCTTGTTGCTTCTACTGCCGTCGCGTCCATTCCGTATCCAGTCTCCTTTAGTAAATACAACAAATCATTCTTCTTTCTTTCATTTAAATAAAGTATACCAACCACTAAACAATCCCATCATACCAATAACATTAATTTCTACGTTTTTCATTGGCTATTTTAATTCTGATCTGCGGTCACTTGACCAGCAACAAAAATTCTTGAAGAATCATGTACGTGTGAGAATCCATCAGCATTATCTTTAACACACTTTTGCAATCATCAATTCATTAATAAACCACAATTCTATTCACTCTATTCTTCAAACTAAACTTTATCCTATTGTGTTCTTTCTTGCTGCGGTTCAGTTAAGATGTGTGAAACATGAAAATTTTGTTATATTTCATAACATGATAGGGTCAGCATTAGACAATGAAAATTACAATTCTACACTATTCAGCACATTCTATCTCTACCACTCTTTACAAATACGTTTAATGCCTTACATATACACCTTTTCTTCGCATGAACGATGAAAATCCCATGAATCGTCATGGCCAAAGTCACTCAACGCGAGACATGTTAGTGTAAGTTACAATTGACGGCATTTTAATCTTGAAATTTGTATAATGAAATTCCCATACCGATCATAGTCGTCCTCGCAGATGGCAAGGAATCGACAAGCAAAAAGTCTGAATCATTGTTTAGAAACACCATGTCGTCGACCACCGATATGGATTCGCTTATGGATACAATCAACAATGCTGTTGCTAGGATCTCTGCTATCCGTGAATCGTTTGAGGAAAACCCTCATTATCCACCTCCACGTCCATCGTCGACATCTTCTTCATGTTCGTTAACGAAAACACGAAGTCGATCGAGTATGCCGCGAACATCAAGCTTTGAAGATGCATTGCGAGCTTCAAATGGATCAACTGGATCGTATATGCGTCCACCACTCTCTCGTACAAGCTCAACATCTAGCACGACATCTTCGGGAAGTTCGACGATTCTTGATCGACGTAGCTCGAAATCCAATCAATCTGACATTGATAGCGAAGATGGAGATCGCTTCTCTGGCTCAGATCGTGGGATTCGAAAGCCAAAAGTATCGTTGCCATTCCCATACAACAAATTGAATAGTTCACCATCAATGGACTTGGAAAATTTGACGCCATTTAAGGAAGAACGATTGCTTCGTATGCAAAATATTAAAGTTACCTTTCAAAATGGACTACCCCAAGACTTTTACAAAGCTATCGGACGATTCTTAAAGACTATTCTTGAAGTTAAACGTCGATTCCATAAACTTAAGCCGATGAAAGATTGTTTTCTTGGATCTGATGCTGTTGGTGCATTGATGTTTTATGGCTTTGCTATTGATGAAAATGAAGCTATCCTTATTGGCAATGTACTTTTAAAACTTGGGTATATTGAAGATTGTAGTTCGCATCCATCAGCTACGATTCATAATCGTTCAGATGCTTATTACCGCTTCTCCAAGGTTCTTGATGTTGTCGAAGCTCCTGATGATCAACAAGTTGATATCCCTGCATACCGTGAATCAATTGTAGCAGCCGAGACAGATGCGCCATTAGATAAATACTCATTTGCTGATGCTTCGGATGAAATGCATGCTTTGATTTCGGAAGAAAGTTTAGCTATTCTTTCCCGTGTCATGCACCATGTCCTTGAGAAGAAGAATAAATTACTTTTCCACAAAGGCCACGTTGGATGCTTTATGGGAGGTGAAATGGTTGCTGCTTTACGTGAAATGAAAGTTGCCAATTCAACCATTGATGCTGTCTTGATCGGGCAATGCATGTTTGAAGATCAACTCATTGTTCCCATTGATCCAAAGACCACAAGCTTCCAAAATCGCTCGACAATGTTTCGCTTGGTCTCAGCCGCACCACCGGTAGAAGCATAGGATATAATTTAACTCTTCGTAGTCTTCTTCATTGCAATTGAAAAATGAACAATATATATTTGCTTCATCATTGCTACTTATATGTAGAAGATGATCATTAGAATTCGATCTTGTAGAGACAATGACAAGGAAAAAGTGGACTAAAGGTGATCGATTCATTCCTAATCGACGCTTTATGAACGTAGCAGTGTCTACAATGAACGTAGAGCATGATCTATCACATCATACAACTCCATTTCATGCAGCTCTTGGCAAAGCATTACTTGATGAATATGCTGTAGCCACTGTACCAATTCTTGAATTTCGCAAACGTGATAAAGCTAAAGTAATTAGTACTACAAACACAACTCAAGTTCCTCTACTTGCTCCTACAATCTATCATCCTGTCAAGAGTCTTGATGCTCCTTATTTAGTTGATGATTTCTACCTCAACACGCTTTGTTGGGTTGGAAAATTTGCTTTTGCTATTGCTCTTGGATCAGCAGTGTATGTTTATGACGTTAAACACAATGCCATCAGTGAAATTACAAGTCTTGGTGATAATTTGAATGCTACAGCAATTCAATATTTATCACAAGGTGTATTAGCTATTGGTACTGGTAATGGTCAAGTTCAAATTTGGGATTTAAGACAACATCAAAGACAAACTCAATTTCATTCAAATCAATATCGTATTGGAGCTATGGCAAAATTTGGCAATGTTTTAACTACTGGTTCAATGGATGCAACTATTGTTCATCATGATATTCGAATCAATCGATATGAACCTTTTGCTATACTTGGTGGACATTTTGGAGAAGTTTGTGGTTTAAAATGGTCAAGTGATGGTAAAATGCTTGCTTCAGGCTCAAGTGATCGACTTGTGTGTATTTGGAAAAAAGATTTTAATTCCCGTCGTCAATATCCACTTCACACAATATCTGAGCATAAAGCAGCAGTCAAAGCACTTGCATGGAGTCGATATACTAATGGTCAACGTTTACTTGTGACGGGTGGTGGAATCAATGATCGATCTATTAAACGATGGCGTATTTCGTATGATGCATGTACGCTGCTACACTCAAAAAATGTCAATGCACAAGTCACAGGTCTTTACTGGACCGACCCAGAAGTTCATGCAAATGATGAAATTATTTCTGCTCAAGGTGAAGATATTATTGCATGGGATGTCAATAATATGAATCCCACAGCAACGTACGAGGGACACACAAATCGTATATTAAATATGATTTTATCACCATCAGGATCAATTATCATTTCTTCTGGAGCAGATGAGACTGTTCGAATTTGGCAAGGACGTCCTTTAGCAACAATACCAATAGAAATTCCAACTCCATCATTTACAAATGATCATTTTGGACTTGGTGTTATTCGTTAACACACCATTTATTTATTTACGTTTAATTTTCATAATAATCTAATCAAATATTTAATGGGATGGGCAAGATACATATCATTGGGCTCTATTTTATGAGTGTTTTTAGAATTTGAGCCTTGTCATTATTCTAGAAAAACGCTCATTAAGCAATGCCTCATCTTAAAATTGTACTTTTCATTGATTTTCTATTGCAATATGAATTAAGATATGAAATGTTTTAAATTTTCTACTGTGCGTGCGGTTGTGTTTCGGTTGTACATAGTCGTCTTTAAATACATACTCGAAGATTAGCAAATTAACTTTTTCATTTTCGATTTGCATGTCTACTGAACACTCAATAATTCGTGCTTCTGGACCTTGGGAAAATATTCCTCTCTATGGTAAAGGTGTGCTAAATGCAAGTGCCAATGCAGAACGTAGCAATGGAAATCTTGTTGTTCCTGGTTATACTATATCTGATTGCTATGGAATTTTAATTTGTTTGATTATTGCTCCTATTGGAATAATATTCTATATTGTTTTCATGATTTATATGCTTCCAATATTCATCATTCTTCGCATTTACATTGCGATGTTAAGCTCACCAAAGCCACGAATTGATCGTGGATGTTTCTTTCAATTGTTTTCATTCATTCTCTTTTTAATTTGCTTTCCACTTATCCTTTTGGTGTTTATCTACTTGTTCTTAACATTGATTGTCATCACTCTTCCTGCAAGTATAATTTACTCATTTTTATCTTGCAACATTTGCAACTTTTGTAAAAATATGACAGTATTGAAAGAAAGTCGAAAATTGGGTCATTGGTCTTGGAATGATATTTTAGTTACAATCATCGGTCAAATCAATCGTCAAGGTGTGCTTAAATTATTGCTGCATTTTCCTTGTGTTTGCATTGTTGTTCCCATCCTTAAATATGTATTTGTTGTCAATCCATTACTATACAAACTCTCTGAAAAATTCACTAATCAATGGACTGCCTCAATTCCCCTTAATGGTAATTTCTATTTCCATATTTGTACTAAGGGTTTTTAGATGCTACCATTGTATCTTCATTAATCAAAAGTGTGTCATGGACAATTGAAGACGATGCAACACGATTTGATATTCGTGATGACGATTTTTCAGCTAATTATCCATTTCCACCTGCCAATTTTGACCATGAACCACGTCCTGTTGTTGGTATTCAGGTTATGTCCATTGTTAATTTCACTTATTCAATTCATAACATTCATAATGTGAATGTTCGAAGTACTACTGCTAAACGAGGGATATTCCGAGTCCCATTGTATTTTTATAATCCATTTCATATCATGACTGGGTATGTCGAAGTCAACCTGCAACATCAAAGTGCTCTGGAGCATCCAAGTAATAATGTTTGATATGAGATTGATCTAATGTTAATTTCGTAGTGTGGTGCATCACTGGGAACAATCATTTGGGTAATCAATTTTACAAAAATGCCAACTTGTTGTTTTGGAAATATGCACCTGAAGTTGCTAGTGATCTTCAGAATGAACCATTAAATGCTTAATTCATTTATGTTAAACAATTAGTCAAGCTTAGCAAATTGTGATGAACCAATGTAATTTGGAGTGTCTAGCTCGTACTTTTCAACCAATGCCCTACAAAATGATAAGCAAAATGAAATATTTCTTAACGAACCGAGGCACAAATCGCCCACCAACATAATGAGAACGATCATTTCCCTTTTCAATAAAATGACGAGCACAGAGTTTAGGAGCAGTGAGGGAAATTAAGATTTTTGGACACAATCCAACTCCAGACACATTTCCTACATGAATGGTGATTCTTCTTGAAGTAAAGATTGAATACCATTTTCTACATCCCATCCAGAAGGAATATCAATGGATACAATAGGTTTAGAAGATGAACGAAGAGAATTCAAGACAGTATCAAATGGAGCACGTACATCACCCTACAAATTAACTTGAAAATTTACATTATGTGTGGATAAAATACCTTAAAGCTAAAGCCAAAGATACCATCAAGAATCATACTGTATCGATCATCAATATACGAGCTACGATATAAAGATGAGCATATATCTTGTTCTTTAGTACCTTGATAGCTCTTTCGAGTGGAATGGAATATCAAGATCTTCGCATTGTTTCACCAAACGCTACAAAGCTTTAAACACACATAATGGCCATCTATCTACCAGATAAAGAGGATTGTTTGGAGCTTTAGGATAGAGAACTTCAGGGTTAAAGCCAAAATGCTACAAGAGCTAATTATGAAAACTCGTACAAGAAGGTACCTTTAAATGCCGAGCTGCTACCAATGCATCGCCACTAGCATATACTTAGATATATGCATCTAAAACAAATATTTACCCATTGTTTCCAGGCCCAGCTACGATCAACAATGGCGATTCTTTAACATGGGCAAATTCATACTCTACTACAGAAGCAACAGACAATCCCGCGAGTTCCATGAGTTGATCAATGGAGAAAGCATACGTTGACATCAACTCTTCATCGATTCTTTGCGCTTGAACTTGGTTAAGGAACTATAAGCGATTAAAGATGCTTTTTGATCGATCATTCATTACCTTCATGAGCTGGCGAAATCTAGTCATCGAGTACTATTTTATTTCCTAACCGACAAAAACTTCAATTTTATTTCCTAAACGACAATACGTCGTTTTTATTTTATAAGAGACCTGTTATATAAACTAAAAAACGGGTCGGTTATAAATGTTCAAGAAACCGATCTTGAACAGACACGATTTATTCTAAAAAGACATCGTCATGGCGGAAGTCGCGGAACTCAAACTCTTTAAAGTCATCGGATACAATGGTAATGCTAATTAAACATTGGTTATCTTATTGCATTGATTAGGCACGTATAACAACACTGTTGTTTATACAAAAGATGGGCATTTTCTCATTTATTCCCTCGGATTGACTGTTGTCATTAAGGATTTACGTTCAAATGCGCAAGGTTTTCTGCATGGACACACAGATATTATTACTTGTTTGGCAATTTCCAATGCAGGTACAATGCTTGCTTCAGGCCAACAAAGTAAAAGTCGAGGAAATAAAGCTCCAGTGATTGTATGGGACCTTGCTGCTGCCACTCGAGCAATGGCACAAAAAGCAAATCAAAGTGATAAAGTCATTTATCGACTTGTATTGCATATGGGAAAGGTACAAGATATGGCATTTTCATCACAAGATACCTGTCTTTATACTGTCGGTGGTCAAGATGATAATGCATTGGTTTGTTGGAATATGAAAACAGGAGAACCTGTTTGTGGTACTCCTGCAGGAGACGATTCAACCCATGTCGTATGTGCATTTCATCAAGAAAGTAATAATGATTTGCTTGTGACTGGTGGCAATTATTCCATTAACGTTTGGCGAATTGATCATAAATATCGGAAATTTCATCCATTGCGAGCGAATTTAGGCAATCTCAAGCGAATTATCTCTACCATTGCCATCTCTCTTGATGATAAAATCGCTTATTGTGGTACCAAAACGGGTGATCTCTTGGAAATTATTCTTGATTGTGACGTGACCAAACCCAATTGTGCTTTTCCTCCTGTTGGAACACAAAAACCACGATACAATCGTACTACTAAAGAGCGATTTAGTCAAGGAATCAATACTGTGTTGGTATATGAAGATCATGGGCAGCGTTATTTACTTCTTGGAGCTGGCGATGGATCTCTTGCATTATTACCGACTGGTGGCATTAACGATGGTATTAAGAGTACTCCTATAGTGACTACAATTGTGGAAAAACTACAAGGTGGTATTACTTCTCTTGCTCAAGGACCTCATGGATCATTTTACATTGGCACAAATCAAAGCAATATGTATAGTGTTGCCATTGTGAATGGAGAAAGTACAAGTTTGCGAGTAGATTTACGTGCTACTTGTCATTATGGTGGTATCAATGACATTGTATTTCCAAAATCTTCTTTGAAAGGAGATGAAATGAATTCAAATTTGTTCGTAACGTGCTCCAAAACAGATATACGCATTTGGAATGCTCGTAAAGCACAAGAAATTCTACGTATTCAAGTACCAAATCTTGTATGCAATTGTATTGATTTGAATTCCGATGGTTCTGTCATTGTAAGCGGTTGGGATGATGGCAAAATTCGTGCATTTTATCCTGAAAGTGGTAAACTAAAATTTGTTATCCAAGATGCACATAATGAAAGTGTGACTGCCATTGCTGTTTGTCATGATACTGAAAATGAAAGAGAATGGCGACTTATTACCGGTGGTAAAGATGGTCGAGTTCGTGTTTGGCGAATTACACCATCTCGTCAAACAATGGAAGCATCAATGAAAGTATGATACTTTCCATCCCAAATAGCTTTCTAATCTACTTATTAGGAACATCGTGGTCCAGTTAATAGTATTCAAATCGTTCGTGATAATTCATCTTGTGTCAGTGCATCTTCTGATGGGTATACATCCACTATCTCTACCATCTCTAACCACTTCATTAGTTCTTGTATTTCATGGAATTTAGAAAACTTTACTCGTGTTCAAGCCATGTTTGCCTCAACAGTCTTTCGTCGTATACTCTACCATCCTGATGAATCTCAAATGCTTACTTGTGGTTCTGATCGTCGAATTACGTATTACGACTCTTATGATGGTGAAGCAATTCGTATTCTCGAAGAAGCTGCAGAAGGTGAATTACTCGCATTAGACATTGAAAGGTACGTGATCTTTCATCTATTTTGTCTAATTCTTTCATCTATAGAAGTGGTAATGTCTTTGTCACAGGTGGACGTGATAGTACATTAAAAGTTTGGCATTATGACAATGGAGAACCTATTGCTGTTGGTAAAGGACATAGTGAAGCTATCAATGCTGTTAAAATCAGTCCTGAACGCAAACATATCATTACAGTTGGCAGTGAAGGTGCCATTATGATATGGGAAATTGATTCTCTCTTTGATCATCTTTCTTAATAAAACGTATCTTGTATTTTTATCTTTTTATCTTTTTGTATTTTTAGTTGTTTTGTTGTATTTTTAGACAACTTGATAAGTTTTTGTTCTCGACACCATTGTCTCTGCCAAATAGGTTCGAATTATACTACGAACTTCGTTATCCGATCAGAATCATCACAAGAGGTACTGACTTCGGCATGAGCGACCTCAGCTTCAAGGACAAGGTAAGTAAATCGCTCTCTTTTCTCTCTGTGCTTGGTAAGAAGAGTAAAGCACAGCCTCCAGTGCAGCAGGAAGCTGTGTATGATCCTCAGTACGCATTTCCTGACCAAGCACAACCAGCATTACCACCAATGCACCCGTACATGACACAAGACCGTGTACCTGTTGAGGAATTATTCTGTACACCAACACCAGAAGCACGATTTCCTACACCAACACCAGATATGAAATACCCATCGCCGTATGATTTTGTCAAGGATCGACCAACTCCAGTGGAAAAAATGGAGGATTTACAACAATTACAAGAAGCTTTGTTGCCATCTCCATTTGATTATTTACGAAAAACTACAGGAAATATCAATTATCCTACACAAGGACAAATTACACAGACAGATTATCAAGTGGCTGAAGATATTAATACGTTGTGTCGAGATCTTGTAAGCCATGGGATTCGAACTAAAGATCATGCACGATCATATTCCATTGCATCGTCAACATCCTCATCGACTACAAGAAGCAATGCACGAAATGATGGATTTATCAAAACAGAGCCTAATCACTCGTATGGAGACTTTATTGAATTGGCAACTGCAAATGGTGGATATTCTTCAGGTGGTGGTAAAAGTTATGATTCGGATTCGAGTAGCAGTGCTTGTGGAACTATTAAACCAGAAACACAAACTGGTCCCAAGCAATATCGACGAAAAAATTGCTCTGTGGAAGGATGTGGTAATTTATCTCGTTCAAAAGGATTATGCAAAGCTCATGGTGGTGGTCGACGATGCTCAGTAGAAGGGTACCAATGCATTGATAATATGTGTGATATTTATTGTAAATTTTGACTAGATGTACAAGAGCAAGTCAAAGTAGCAGTTTATGTATTGCTCATGGTGGTGGAAAACGATGCACTGTTGAAGGATGTACCAAAGCAGCTCAATCAAGAGGCATGTGCAAAGCTCATGGTGGTGGCGTACGATGCCGAGTAGA
>JNBS01002617.1:0-14588 GCA_002081575.1 Thraustotheca clavata
AGAATGGAAGAAGAGGACGTGGTGTCTGTATGAGCGATGTACAGGGTTTGAATGAAGGAAAGAAGTGAACAAGAAGAGAGGATAGAGTGTATAGATTGACGATTAAGCTTTTTTCTCGCGTTTAGGGTTGTACAAGTCACTGGTAAAGGAAAAAAGGTGAAGCAGCAGTTGATAGGCATCGCGACATGTTGTTCGCACGCCATGAACAGTACAACGAGGACCAATAATGCAATATGTGTTCACGTTGCTTTTAAGAAAGATAAAAAGGCGATGGAGTGGGCATTGAATGAACTTGATTCTAACTTGGATGAGTTAAGACGATTGGAATGAGGAAGAAAAGATGAAAATTTTCATTGAAAATGGATAAAATCGATTGATGAGGATATTGAAAAGATATTCAATGAGGAAAGAAAGGAATTGAATGCAAATGGACATGGGAAAGAGCTCATTAACATCGTATCCCACTCGTCGTGTGTAACATGCGGTTTTTGCTACGGAACCTGCGGTTGTTTCGGGAAACAACTTTAGATGACGACAAGGTCCTCTTTCTTCTCGGGCTTTATGCCCAAGAAGCCTCCTACTCCTACTGAAGCACAACCAAGTCCAAGTGAAACACCAGGAAACCCGTTTGCGACGAGGCCAGCTACATTACCATTGGAAACTTCATCACCTGGAAACCCATTTGCCAATACGATGAACAGTGCCAAAGCTATGATGTCCCCTAGAGGATCTGCAGCAGGGTCTTCGGACAATCTTCCACCTCGCCCAGCAACAGATTCAAGCTCTTCAAATGGTTCTGCAAGGAATTTATCTAACCAAGGAAGTTTTTCAGGACGTCCAACTGCAGTAAAAACACCGTCGATGATGTCAATGATGACGAGTGCTACATCGTTTGCGAGCTCAATGCTTCCATCAACGCCTACTTCAGTGTCCAAAGTCACTTCTGCGTTATCATCTTCGTCAGCTGCAATTATGAATCCTGTTGGAAAAGGATTGGGAACATTAACGTCTGCTGCTGGATCTGCCATGGCTCCTGTAGGAAAAGGAATTGGTACTCTTACTTCTGCTGCTGGTACTGCTGCTGGAACTTTGCATTCGGCTGCAGAAACTGGGTTAAGTATGATGATGCCAACAGATTTTCCTACGTTATTTGCTCAACGAAAGACGGATATTTCAGGCTTTTATGATCCTTCTATGGATGGTGAAAATGCAAATAATACTGCATCAGAAGAAGCTCGAGAATATTTAAATGTCACTGGACATAATTTGCATTCGGTTTTAAGCAATCCTCGAGGTGGTAATTGGGGAGATGCACTCTTGGATGTATTTACATTGCCTGGAGAGACAGAAATGACAATTACAGCTATATTAAATGCACCGATTATTAGTAGAAGAGATTTCGATGGATATATGAAAATGTTGGGCGAAAGTAGTGCCACATATTCAAAAAATCATGAACGACCTGTTCGAGAGCAATTAGCATCAGCCAATGTGCCTTCCATTGCAGCTGCGGATGGTTGATGACTGTATATATTTGCCGTCTTCTTACTCTGTGCATAGAGGATGTTCAAAAATGTTTCAAGGAAGTACCTAGTTTGTATTTTAAAAGTGACTATGACTTTACGGATCCACAAACTTTCCATCAAGTTCTTCAAGGCGCATCAATTCAAGATACTCAAGACAAAGTAATCTATATTTTTTGGCTGTTGTTAATATTGACATAGTTATCAGGGTACCTTGATCGTGTAGAAGTCAGTTTATTGCGTCAAGTATCGTCACGATCAGATCGATTCTTTGAAGCCTCAAATTCGCAAAATGAAATGAAAAAACGTGTTACTCAAGCATGTGATCAAGTTAAGCATCTAAGGTATCATAAATTGTACGAATCGCTTAAGTATATTTATTCTAGAGCAACAATGGATCGACTACGTAACTCAATGGCAGATAAGTCATTAGCTATTTTGCAATTACATAGAAGGCAAAAACGACTTGCTGAACTGCAGGAAATTGTCTTGCAAATTGAAGAAATGAAACACACTGAAAGCAGTGTCGAAGCTCTTGTTCATGGTGCTGATTATACTGGAGCTCTTGATGTAATTGACACAGCCCTCAAAACAATTCGTCAACTGGCCGGAATTCACTGCATTCGATCGCTGGGTGAAAAGCTTCAGACTTATCGATCTTTCATTGGAAGTCAAATGTCGAATCGCTTCATTTCCATTGTAACAGCGACTGATTGGGTTTTTGACTCTTCCAACTCTGTTTCTTCCAACCCAGTGGTAACTCAAAGCTTACAACTTAAGCAACAACAAACTCGTGATGAAATGAAACAACTTATGGATGCTCTGTTTCGCTTGGAAGCTATTCCAGAAGTTATGGCCAAATACCGCAGTCAACTCACAGAAGAAATTAAAATTGTTGTCAAGACTGTTGTCAGTGAGACCATTGAAAGTTCTGTGTCCAATGCCAAGAATGAACCTGCAGAGTCTAATGTTACCGTGCAACTGCGATCATTGACATCTGAAGAGTTTTTATCTTGTGTTGAAATGATCTTTGAGCATTTGCTCATGGTATTGCAACGAGCCATGTCAGTTCAAATTATGCTTGCAGAAACTTTTAATGTGGAAATACCTAAAGAAGGTGAAACTTCAACAGAAAATGACCCTCCTGAAGGCGACTGGAATCCCGATTCCGACAATTGTGATAAGGAAAAACTTGCAGAGTGGCAAGAAAAGAAAAAAGCATCTAAAATTATTAAAGAAGTCGAGGATGCAATTAGGAAGACGTGTGAATTTTCTCAACGAAGTGTTTCCAATTTGTTTGCAGTTCGCAAAGAAGTCCAGGTAGCACTATTTCTTTTTTCTTTTTGTAAATATTGCGTAGGCAACTTATACAATGCCACAATTACGTTCATTGTACGATGCAACAATGACATTTGTGGTGAATTTGGAAAAATCTACTGGCAAAACAGACTATACCCTTCGAGGTGCTCTATTTAACCAAGTGAAGCTCTTCCTTGAAAAATACCATCAAGGTCAAATCAATAAGCTTGTTTCAACTCTTAACCATGAACTCTGGAAGAATGCAGAGATCTCAGCTTCACGACACCAAGGCCTTGTAGACTTTGCTAATGGCAAAGGTGTTTCTCTTGTACTTTCACACGACCAAGTTGTTGCGGCAGAAACTGCACCACCACTTAAACAACTTACACTCTCTTCTACATCATCCTTCCGAGTTGTTTGGTCTGTATTGCTTACGCTTGAAATCATCATGAATTATGTGAGTCTTGCTGCCAATTTTCCAGTACTGGCAACAGATATTGTCCAAAGAACTATGGAAATCCTTCGGGTATTGCTATCGGATATTACATTCATCTAAATTTGTATAGCTATTCAACTCACGCACGACTCAGCTTGTTCTTGGTGCTGGAGCTATGCAAGTTGCTCATTTAAAGAGTATTTCTGCCAAGCATCTCGGTATTAATTGCATAGCATATCAAGGATTCATTTTTCTGTAGGACTTGCTTCCCAGTCTCTTGAAGTCATTGTAGCTTTCATTCCTCACATCAAATGTCAATTGGCACTCCACTTAACCCAGCGACAAAAACTTTTACTTGACGAGTTGGATAAAGTAACTCAAGACTATGTGGAGCACAACAACAAAATCTTTGGCAAATTTATCAACATTGTCGAAGATCAAATTATGAAAAAAGCACTGGAAGCTATTGCAACTGATGTGGATTATGACACGACGACAATTCCTACTCCACCAATGCGAGGAATATCTTCCAACACTGTCAAATTATACCAAGTGTTAAGTCCTGTGCTTCCTGCTTTACAACTCCAAGTGGTTTTTTCACGGGTATTTAATATGTTTGAGCACAAAATGCCCGAATGCTTTAAAAATGTTCATCCAAAAACATCTTTGGGCAAGTCAAAAGTGCTTGAAGACATTGTCGCGTTTGTTGCAAGTTTTCAAGAACTCAAAGACATTGAATTTAAAGGCGAGAAACTTGTGTCTCACTTCAAATCGGCCTACAAAACATAGAGACTAGAATGCCCACCACCATTATTCTCAATACAAACGAACGCTTTCAACGTACCAGCTGCGAATTTCTAACAATTGCCATCAACAAGAGCTTCATGCAATGCATCACAATGGTAAACAACTTGTATTTTTGCAACACATATACATGCTTATGTGGATTCAGCAATAACTCGCACAGTGTCCAGGGCATCCGTGACGGACTTGCTGAACTTGGCTGAATCAGTAAGATTCGAGTCTTTATAACTCGTGATGTTGATTGGGATCGAGTTGTTTTGAATGAGGTAGCCAAGACCATAACCTGATGGAACTACAGCACCAAAGGTAAAGTATTGTAGGAATGGCATTGTAACATTGCTCGTCGAGAGTTGGAAATTTGTCGAGTTAGCTCGAATTGGAGACGACAAAAATGGATGATCAATTCCGCTTTGCTTGGCGGTGTAGTTAAGCATGGTTAAATGGCGATCACATCCCAAACCTTGTTGAGCTTCTTTAGCAAGAACAACATGGCGATCCACAGCTTTCTTCAAAAATTCCTTTTGGGAAGCAATTGGAGCTTCCGATGACACCGAAGTCACAAAGCGAAGAGCTTCATTTGTAGCCGATCTAATTGTTTCAGTACGTCCATGGAAGAACGCACGAGTCGAGCACGATTCATACGTAGGAGGTACACGACCATGTTCACGATAATAAGCAAGTTGATATGCCATTTGTACTGCACCATCAGGGCTCATTCCCCATGTCTTGATAGTGTTCTTGCCGTAATGATCAAAATTCAAAAGCTTGGAATCGGTGTTGGCAATGTCTTTGGTAGACAAAGCTTCGGCATTAGCAATTGCTTGATGAAGAGCTGGTGAAAGTGACCATTTAAGCGGTTGAACAGCATCAGCAGAAGCTTCAAATTCGTCTGGAGTTGACAATGGTGAAAAGCCTGAATCCGTGTGACGCATGTCATGCCAAGTTTCATGAAGCCAACGATTCCAAGCAGTACCATCAGAAAAGGTATGTTCAAAGTTGGTAGCAAGATGGCCATCACCATACATGAGAATTTGATGCTTGTCAAACCAACGGTTTGAGCCATTGCCATGTAAAGTCATAGCAGTGAGTTCGGAACCAGAGTAGCTCTTTTCATCCAAAACCAACACAATTAAAGCCGAATCAATGGCTTCAATTGATGCTTTATTAATTGGATCTTCAGCAATGAGTTGAGCACGATTAGTAGCCCAAGAATCACGTTCATCCGCAGTTAAAACAGCAATATTAGGAGCATCAGTAACTTTTGTATGTAGAATCGAATGCAATTGCTTTTCAAGCGATTGCTTCGAAATGAGTTTCTTTCCATCAAAAACATTAACTTTGTAAAAAGCATTGTCTTTGAGCACAACAATATGTGACGATTGAGGATGGAATGCAAGTATATCACAATCCTTTTGTGGGATCTTGGCAGTTCCTAATTGCTTAGCAAATGAAGACATGCATTGCTTTGGATCTTGTTCAAGTTCTCCTGCTTTCATCTTTTGGAACCATTTCAAAAAAGATGTAAGAAAAGTCGAGGTGCGAACCAAAGGATCAGCCAAGACAGTACCCGAGGCTTCTTCAATCAAACCATATCTATATCATATCAATACAGAATCCTTTCACTTAAATTCCATACCCAGGATTTACATTAATTGGATTTGGGTAGCGTCCACCAAGATACATAGCATCCCACCATTCTTCAATGTACGAATATGGGTATGCACGGCCCATGACATTAACAAATTCTTGCTTGAGCAATTCATCTTGTAATATTCGTCCAACGGAGCGATTTGCACCAAGACCAAAGTCTTCGACGAGTTTCTTGTGTTCTTTAAACTCGGCAGGCGTCACAAGTGGTTGTACCGAGCGTAAATAGCGTTCCAAGGTCTCGTTGAGCTGAGGAACTGGCAAACGAGGCAAATCATACACGTTATTATCTACCATTCGCAAGAACCAACTTGGTTGCTTGGTCGACATCGCACGGACACCACGAGGAATCTTCATCTTAGCTTCAAATCACAAATGATACGTCAACGTTAAATCCCAATCACACTTGTTAATTTCGGCAGATGCCACATTGAATTTATTCGTTCGATGTGATTCTTGTCCTACCTCTAGGCAAGTTTGAAGTGCATTTATATCCTCCGTCTTTTAATCTGATCATAACCAGTTGGGTTCATTCATACAACAATTTCATTTGTACCAAAGAACCTTTTGGAATACGATCTTGGCTTACAGTATCGAGTAGTGTGACGCAAGAGTATCACACAATTGTTCAAGAACGTTCATTCATTGGTTGATTGAAAAGGCAGTTGCCGAAAGTAAGGGAACCAATCAAAAATGATGTTGAAGTAACTGTTCAGTTTGAAAGTTTCGCGCCAAAGATGACGGACGATGCGCGTGGAGACGATGGACCTGAAAAGATATCGTTAAAGACAGAGTAGAGAGATAAAATATGAGGCAAAGAGCTTATAAACGTGTGTAGATTCATCCTGGGTGTGAGAGGATCGATTCAGAGTAATGTCGAGTTTGGAAGTGATACAAATTTAATCTTTCCAACTGCACACCATGTTGGAATGTATAATATGGATCGAAAGAGTATGGAATTCTTTCATCCAACGAGAGGCATACGATGTGTACATTCAATGTGTCTTTCGCTGAATAAGGAACTTTTGGTCGTATGTGAACAGGCTTCAGCGAGGTTTAGTAAAAATATCAGTGACCAACTTGGTGTGAATCCAAATCAAATTTCAATCTACAAAACACATTCAAGAGCAAAATTGAAATCAATACCATCACAATCACATGCACCGATTCTATCGGTAGCCTTTAGTGCGGATAATAAGTGTTTAGCTACGCTGGAAGATGCACCTACATATCGTATTGCGTATTGGAAATGGTCGACAGCAAAGCTTGTTGCCCACGCACCGTGTCCAAGTAGAGGAACACGTATACGGTTCAATCCATTTAACTCGAATTTCTTGACAATTTCGGGGCCGATGGTGCTTCGAGCATGGTCGTTAACTACGACAATGGACTTGCGAATGAGTAATTTAATACCACAAATTCGAGAACAAGAACACTTTGTGGATCATGTTTGGGTCCGACAATATTTAGTGACGATATCAGAGCTTGGAACCTTGCTTATTTTTCAAGGCTCAGATGATAAAGATGGCGTAGAACTTGTTCATTCGACCAAACTTAGTCAATTACAATCGACATTCCAAGTTGGCAAAGTACAAACAATATGCGCAAGCTCGAAAGGTTTTGTTCTCGCTGGTACTTCTGGGCTTTTTAGTGTCTTTGAATTCTCGGTTTAAATGACTATCTAAACTCAAACATCTAAATGACGAAATAGGATGATCCAAAAGACCCATTTATACTCATTCGTTCTATGGCTGCTGGTGATTTTTCTATTGAAAGTGTTGCTATATCACCAAATTGTGAAAATGCTGTTGCTTATACTGATACTCAACGTCTTGTTACATTTTCAATGGCTTCAATTGATGTCGTACAAGATGGAGCTGCAGAGTTTCGTGATCTCATTCCCAATGTATTTTCAATTTCAAATCAACCCACTCATGGTTCATATAGGGTTCTCATTCAGGTCCTATACTTACAATTGACGTGTGTATTCAAAAACCAATTCTTGTTACTTGTGGAGTGGACAAGACAATTCGATCATGGAATTATAATCTTTGTACGTATGAAGTCGTCGCCAGCTTAACTGAAGAACCAACTACACTCAGTTTGCATCCAGCAGGTTTTCAACTTGTTGTAGCGTTTAAAGAAAGAGTGCGAATTTACAACTTAATTCAAGAAGGCTTACGCGTGCTACGGGATTTTTCAATGAAGGCCTGTACAGTAATTCGATTCTCTCATGGTGGTCACCAGTTTGCTTGTGGTGCTGGTCTAACAGTGTCAATATTTCGCACATATACCGTAAGACTTTACCATTGATGTCTAATGAATATAGCACAATAGTGTGAATTAACATTTAGCCTCACGGGACACATCAACACAATTCAGTCATTAACATGGAGCTATGATGATTTATTACTTTATTCCGCTGGTAATGACGGAACAATATACTGCTGGAATACAACTAATGGTACTACAATTAATTAACTTTAAATCATGTTTAACTAGGTAATCGATGTGATGACATGCAACTAGTTGTCAAACATTGCAAAATAACATCAGTTGTTACCGATTGCTCATCGTCCAAATTTGTCGTAATGGCTGGATCTGATGGGCATTTAAGAGAAGTTGTATCTGGTGAAGAAACAAAAAATATTGATCTGGGAGTTCCACTAAGCTCCATGGCTTTGACAAAATCAAATCGGTAATCTTTTCAAAGTCACCAGAAAATTTGAACTTAAATAGATGGCTTTTTGTTGGTACACGCACAGGATCAATATTTGTTTTTTCTTGGCCATTAACTTCACAAGCATCTCCAACTCAAGATATGTCTGTGCATAGTGAGCCTATAACCCAACTTCGTTTAACTGATGATGACCGTATTCTTGCAAGTTCCTCTGAAGATGGCTGTATGTGTATTTTCCGAGTCGAAGAAAATACTGCAATTCTACCTGATGACCAAAGTCACCGAAAATCACCACAGATTCTTACTGATGCTGTCCTCGTATCACGAGAAGAAATTGAAGACAAAAATGAACAATTAAGTGATATCATGCAGAAATATGAACAAGTTAAAAGTGACATGGAATTTTCTCTTCATAGTAAAGAAAATGAATGGATTGATCGAATTCGAGTACTGAAAGATGAATGTGAACACTCCCTTGTACAAGAACGAATTAGGTATTAAATATTGATTATATTTGCTAATAGTTAAACTTAGGTATGAAGAGCTGGAGCAGAGGTATCAAAATGCTTTACGCAAACATAATGAAGAATTTACACAAAAAGAATCAAATCATGCCAAATTCTCACAAGTACAAAACATTATAAAAATATTTAACATTTCTTTCATAGGAACTTGAAAATAGATATGAGCATAAACTTGCAATGGAAATATCTCGGTATGATCGATTATCTGAAGAAATGGAGCTTGCTCGACAACAGTGTGCAGCTCTTATTGATGCACAAGAAAAACAACAACGTGCAGTTCTTGATGGAGAACGTCGAGCTGCAAATGCTCGTGCAAAAGAACAGGTTTGATTTATTGATATCGTAGCTAATTAATGTAGGTTGAGCTTATCAAGCGTGTTAAAGATGATTTATCATATAACCATGTCAAATTTGAAGAGATTTTAAGCCAACAAGAAGAAGACTATGAATTTCAAATTCAAAAGCTTCGAGCTGATTATGAAGAACAACTAGTTGCTGAACGCCAAAATACAGCAATTAAAGAAACCCAAATTACAGGAAAGAATAGTAAAATTGATTCACTTAAGAAGAAAATTCAAGAACTCAAAGCAAATGCATCAGCAAGAGGTAGATGCTTATTTACTCTATATTATTCAAGAATGATAGATATTTTACTATCTACTGAGCGAGCTAAAACAACAAAACTTGAAGCAGCATTAGCCAAATATGAAAAATACTTTGATTCACTTCAAAAGAATATCGATGAAAAAGAAAAAAGTGTACAAACTCTTAAGTCTACCAACCATGTCCTTGAAAGTTTTCGATTTGTTTTAGATAATCGAGTCGAAGAGCTTCAAAATGAAAAAGCTCCAATGCAAAAGCTTATTGGGGGATTAGAATCTCATATTCATGATGTCCAAGATGAAATGGTTGAAGAATTTCATCAAAAAGATGTCATGGAAGAAACTCTTGCTTCAAAAGATATTAAAATTCGAGCTCTTACAAATGAAGTCAATACTTTACGTCTACAAACACGAAAGAAAGAATCAACCATTGGAGCAATGACTCGTGAATTTGCTCGTATTGTACTCATTTCAAATCCAAAAGAACTAGAACGAGCTGTAAAAGATGCTTATATCGTTTATGTCAAAGGTGAAGCACCGAAATCAAAAAAATATCAAACCACTAGTGTCATAAACTCATCTCCAATTAAACTTGGTTCAAATGATTCGACTGCAGTGCTTGAAGCTCATTTGATCAGCAATGATAACAGAGAAGTTGTTCAAGAAACTTGCAAGCAATTACAATATATGCATCGATCTGTAGCCACCCTAAAAAATGCTTTACAACATGCTAAAAGTGAAGCTGAACATCACCATCGAGATGCTATTACTGAAGGCAACATTTTATTACAAGATATGAATCAACTACGAAAGAAAAACAAAACACTAGAACTAAAGGTGAAAGAGCTTGAAAGTGCTTTGTATTTGGCAGAATCTGCAAAGAAAAAACGAATGAAAGCAAGAGCTGATACTCCAACAAAATTATCACCACTTACAAAATCATCCTCAGTAGCTACATTGGCATCTCCTGGTCGTCTTGTTGTTGGAAGTGTTTTACCTTTTGCTACAATTGAAAAAGAAAGAGAATTGAATAAAGTGACTTCGTCTTCTTCTGTAAAGGAATATCAAAACAAAATTGATCAACAACAACGAGAAATTCAACGTTTAAGAACTCAAGTACAATTGTTGTTAGAACAAGAAGCAGAAAGAAGTATGAATATTTTTTCTACCAAGCTAATTGTTTTCATTAGATGATACATCAGATGCAATTGCAGTAATTCCTCTCGAGCCATATCCTCAACCTCCAGTGGCATTACCTCAAACTACACCATGTCAGACAATTCATAGTATTTCACGCAAGACTGAACCAAGTTTTCATCAACTTTTCATGCGTCCACAGGCCAATGGAATTTAATTATTGTGCTAATAAGTTTTCTCTCTGAGTAGGACTTAATTCTGTAAATCTCTTTGGGTGTTATGAAAGACAAAATTGAAAATGCTTAAAAAGACAAGCTAACAAAAGGAAAACATGCAATTCAACGATGGGGTTGATCTCGAAAAACATTAAGCTTGTGCAGTCATATGATCAATCATATAGACTTGCTTGCTTGGGGATTTTTCAATCAAAGATTCATTGATTTCAATGCAATGATCTGGTGAGGCTTTACAATCTTCAGTTGTGGAAAGCATAAGAGTAAATGGGCCACCAATTGGTGTTTTCTTCAATGTATCACCAAGTTGATGCATGTAGCTCCCAAATTCATCAAGTGGTACAATAACATTGAAATTCTTTGCTTCTTTCGGTTTGAGACTAATTTTTTGAAAGTAGATCAATCTTTTCATTTCAGGAACTTGTTTTGTACGATATTGTTGTCGATAAAAGAGCAAGATTGTTTCTTTGCCTTCATACGATCCAATGTTTTTAATGGTGAATTTTGCGTGGAGTTCATTCTTGACAATCTTGGCTTGAAAGTCCTTGTACAAAAATGTTGTATAGCTCAATCCAGTACCAAAAGGCCATTCAAATTTGCATTCACCAAAATGAAATTTGTCATCGAGGCACCCTTGATTTTGTCGGTGATAATAAACCACATTTGCAGTAAGTGGATGACGTGGATAACTAAATGGCAATTTTGCACTAGGATTTACTGCTCCTCTCAAGACATCAGCAATAGCTTCTCCACCCATTTCACATGGCAAACCAGCATAAATAACTGCATGAACAAGATCAGCAACACCATCAAGTAATCTTGGTCTTCCTTGTACAAGTACCAAAACAAGTTTCGTATCAGTCTTGGCCAAGGCTCGAATATATTCCAATTGCTCTTTTGGTAGCAATAAATCATTGATATCTCCTGGTTTTTCAGCATAATGTCCTTCGCCCATGACTGCAATAGTATATTTAGCTTTAGTTGCTGCTGCCAAAGCAAGTTCCAAGTTGTCTTCCATAAAAGTTCCGTTCTTGGTAAACATGGGCATTGCAACATCAGCTTTCAATGCTTGAGCAATTGATTTACCATGAAGAAACATGCTGTTTCCACACGCTCCTTGCCAATGCAAACTCCATCCACCACAGAGATGTCCAATATTGTCAATGGATGGGCCTGTTAAGAAGATGGTTGTCTTTAGTGGCAAAGGAAGTGAATTGTCGACATTTTTCAAGAGTACAATGGATTCTCGAGCAAGTTGCAATGCTGCTTGTTTACTCTGGTCATCACCAACTCGATTCACTTTATCTTTTCCAGGCATTGGTTCTTGATACAATTTCAATCGATGTTTTAAAGCAATGATACGTGTAGCTGATTCTTGAATTCTTTCAAGGGTTAATTCGCCTGCACGGATTAATGCCAAAGCATTTGAAATGAATCTTGTATGTGTGGCATCCATGCTCATATCAATCGAAGTTTGCTTCATGGCCATGGCTACAGCTTCTTTCTCATTAGCTGCAACTTTATGAAAAGCAGTAAGATCATCGATGACGGCCCAATCCGTCACAAGCATGCCTTTAAATTGCAATTGTTCCCGAAGCAATTCCACAAGCATTTTATGGTTGACACCCATGGGAATCCCATTTAAAGAAACATAGTTCATCATGCCTGTGAGAGCTCCAGCATCAATTGCTGCTTGAAATGGTGGCATGTAGTAATTCAAAATGCTGTAATCTGTCAATACCAATGGATCACGATCATGCCCAGTTGGAGTAGCTGCATACCCGATGAAATGCTTAAAACAAGCAGCAATTGTATTGTTATCTTGCAGCCCTATTCAAATGCTCAGCAATTGTCAAGTTTATTCATTTACCATGGACAATTTCTTTAGCCATTTGTGTTACTACATACGGGTCTTCTCCAAAAGTTTCAAACGTTCTTGGCCATGCTTTATGTGATGCTACATCCAAAATTGGTCCAAAGACCCATGGAATCCCAGCAGCTTCAGTATCTCGACCAGTATAATATCCCATGGCATTGACAAGTTTGCGATTAAATGAAGCAGCAGCATTTAATTGATGAGGAAACAAAACAGAATTGGTCACATAATTAGCACCATGCACAGAGTCCAAACCATAAATAATTGGATGCCCAGATACTTGTGTATGGATTTCTTGGATTTTGCTGATAATACGACGCCATTCTTGTGCTGTCCATCCATATTTTTGATGGTGAGGACCTCCTGCAAATGGAGAATTCAAGTACGAACCAACACCCAAAGCAGCAAAGCCACGAACTTTTTGTTCATTTAAACTTAAATCATCATTGAGAACTTGGCCAATATCCAATTGTACCATTTGTCCAACCATGGCTTGCACACTCTACATGATGATCAATGAAAAAAGATATGGGGATTTGTACCATGTTGGCTACGATAGAAGCTGCGATCGCATAGCATTCTTGATTAGATGAACATGAAGCTACTGATGCTAATGAAGACAAGAGGATTAGAGGAGACAAGAGCATGATGGCAAGAATTTCAAAATGATTCGTATCATACGATTGACTACCGTGCATTTTCTGGTTGAAGTGGTCATCAAATTTAAATTTGATCTCATGATGGAATGAATAGATACTTGGATTCATTGATATATATTTTCATGCATTAGTCAAAGAGATACTCGTTTTCATTGACACGATTTGTACGTGACTGGTACTCTGCCATACCCCAAGGCCACATAACAGTGTGATTACCATCTTTGTCATTGTAAGGAGAATCTTTGAGTGAACACCATGACATTAATTCGAGTTGATTGCGAACTTGTTGATTGAATTGTTTTTGTACTGAAGCTTTGACTTGGAGAGTTTTTGCTTGTTTTTCATCAAGTAGATCCAAACAACTCAAAATGTACTTGGTTTGGGCTTCAGCCATGATAAGAATTGATGCATGACCAGTGCTTGTGTTGGGTCCATACATCATGAAAACGTTAGGAAAATGCACATGAGTGATTCCCAAATACGCTTGAGCACTACCTCGTTGCCATAATTGCTGCATGCTTACACCATTGACTCCATATACTTCCATAGGAGCAAGAAATGATGTGATTTTGAAGCCTGTAGCATATATAATTACATCGGCAGGATGCAATGTGCCATCAATGGTACGAATACCATTCGGCTCAATGGATTCAATTCTATCCGTGATCAATGATGTATTATCACGCTCAAGGGATGAATAAAAAGTATCTGATAGCAAAATACGTTTAGCTCCGATCGGATATGTTGGAGTCAATTGATCTCGCAATATTGGATCACTGATAGAGTAATGCAACCAGCGTGTCGAAAGCCATTGAAATATACCATGAGATCGACTTGCTTTGAACAACACTGAAAACACCACAGCTTCATGAAGGAAATTCCACACCCAACGACGAAGAGTTTGGTACCATGAACCATATCGCATCACAAACTTTTCAAACAAATTAAATGGACGTACAAACTTTGGTAAGACCCAGTTTGCACTACGTTGAAATACATAGAGCTGAGATACTTTAGGAGCAATTTCAGGAATGATTTGAACAGCACTTGCAGCAGAACCAATACAAGCAACTCGTTTTTCGTTCAAATCAATCGATGGATTCCATTCAGCAGAATGAAAACTACTGCCTTGAAAAGTATCAGCACCATTAATCTCTGGTGTAAATGG
>JNBS01002619.1:0-13510 GCA_002081575.1 Thraustotheca clavata
CTTCTTTAACTGGAGCTTTTTCTTCAACCTTTTCTGTTGTAGATTTACTCATTGTTTGTAAAGTTTGATTAACAGAAGCACGTTTTTCATGCTTTGGTTTTTCAGGTGATGGTGCACCAGAAGTATCGACACTAGCGTCCGAGTCACTCAGGTCGATTTGTTCATCAAATGGTTTATTCTTGATTTCAGAATCTTCAGAACTACCTTTTCTTGTTGCTGGAGCACTCTCTTTGCCTTTCTTTTCACTAGATTTTTCTTCTTTCTTTTCAACTTTAGCAGCAGGTTTAAACTCTTTCTTTGGTGCTTCCTTGGGCACTTCAATATCTTGTACGCTTCCAGAGAGATCCAATGCTTCATCAAATGGTTGATTCTTTAAAGGCTTGGCGTCTTTCCCTTTCTTTGGCGAATTTGGGTCATTAATGCTCTCACTATCACTAACATCAAGGGCAGCATCAAATGGTTGATTCTGCAGGGGTCGTTCTTTCAAATCTTTTTCTTTTGCTTTTGGCTTGGGCTCCTTTTTTACTTCTTCCTCTTCGTCTGAGTCTTCTTCATCACTACCAGACTCGCTGCCAGACATTTCTTCTTCTTCTTCACTTCCACTCAATTCTTCATCGTCCGACTTGCCTGGCATTACGTTGACTGCTTCAATAAGATACTGCGACTGTTCATCTAAGAATCCATAAGCTTGCGTTCAGTATCCACATAGTATTTTCAAGAAAAACACGACCAAAATGACACAAAATCTCATTTGACGTACTTTTTATTGAAACAAAAATTGGGTTCATGAGAATTGCATCAATAGATGAAAATGAAATGAACGATAATGCTAATAGAATAATGTATTATAAAGCATTAATTGTAATTGATTGTTTTGATACAACCGAAGCAGTTTCCAAGACTAGAATTAGAGCATAACTGGAGCGACAATCATGAACCTAGATCTACTCTGGGAACATGAAAAGCGTCGCTCTATGGAAGAAGATTCAATTGGACTTGTTACGCTTGTAAAAACAAAGAAGCGATCAATAAAGCGTCAAGGTTCAACAAAGCAAATTGTTGCTGGTCAATGTATTCCAGGATTCGTAGCTGATGATAAGTTATTTGAAAAAAGTGGATTTGCACTAGACTACGAAGGTCATACTTCCAAACGAATGAATTCTCCATTATTACTTACCGCTACAGCAAATATTGCACCTGTGGCAGAAGTTAAACGCAAACCAATTACAATTATGTCTGATTTTAGTAGCCCTGGAAAGAAAAAAGCAACAATACCTCACAAAGTTGCAGCATTTAATTCAATGGCAAAAAATCACCCACAAGCACGTAAAGAACGAGCTATTGCGCATAAAGATGAACCTACACATGATGCTTTTCGTCATTACATTGGAGATTTCTTCAGTACGAGAGGAGAGTATGTTGATGGAATGCTTTATATGTCTCGAATGAAGAAAAGTCATGCTATTCTATTTGGTTCAAAGTCCTCAATCACTGACACAGCCAATTCCAATTTGCCTCCAGTTCAATCTATTGATGGCAATCAGTTAAAAGATGCACTTGCTGATGCACCATTGTTAAATTCTCCTAAACCTGAAAGTGATTCCAATGCTAGTCGAGCCAAGACACAATCTCAAAGATGTTCTTCTACTCTAGCAAATTGGAGTTCCAATCCAGCAAATGCTCGACTAATGGTTGATGAAGGGGTAGTACAAGCAGTCATTTTATTATCCAAGACTGATGATATCCCAACTCGTATTCACTGTGTCACTACATTTATGAATCTTTCAAATGTATCTGATTTACGTCGAGGCATTATCAAACTTGGAGCTGTTCAAACTATTGTCAGTATACTCAATGGGTGTGATGATAAAACTTTACAAACAGCATGTGCCCTAACAATATGCAATTTATGTTGCTTACAAGGAGAAGAGAGTGCGCTTGTAGCTGACGGGGCTGTAGGAGCTCTTGCTGCATTAATCAACGAAACAATATCTGTAGCACCAATTTGTGAACGTGGGCTCTTTAATTTAACCTGTGTCACAGAACCATATTTTCAAATTGAAGTTGTCATCAAGACTCTAATTGCATTGTCTTCGAGTGGACAAGCAAAGAAGCGAACAATGAGGATGTGTGCAACTGCATTTGTTAACCTATCCAACATGAAGCGAGCTCGTTCTCGATTGATGGAAGAAGGTATTGTAGCAGCAATTACCGCACTCTTACGCTCTCCTGATATTGAGGTAATGATTAAAAAAATATGATACAATTAACATTTTCATTTAGGTAAAACACATGCTTGCTTATGTGCTTTGTAATATATCTTCAATGCGATCATGCAGAGTAGAACTTGTGACCAAAGGTTCTATGAATGTTTTAGTGGCATTGTCGTCTACTCCATTGTTAACTCCAAAAACCCAGTGGCTAATTGGCAGTACATTAAGCAATTTAAGCAAAGAAGGCACCATTAGACTACGCCTTGTTCTTGAAGGATTACTTTCGATTGTCACCTTTATATTGCGATCCAATACTTATGACGCAGCTCCACGAAGTATTGCCGATGAAATCAGAAAAGTTTGTGCTACAGCAATTCACAATTGTTCTTGTAGTGAAGACACTCGAGTTAAGTTAGTTGAGCGAGATGGTGTAGCAATACTTACGACAATTACCACGAGTGCACCCACCGATACCAAACGCATGGGCACATTAGCATTGTGTAATTTTTTGATGGTTAAACAAGCTGCCATTGAAATTGCAACAAGTGGAGCTTTAGCATCACTTTTTGAGTTGGCTATGCTGCCTAATTCTCCCATGAATGCTCAGATGCTCTATGCGGTAGCATTATACAATTTATGTCAAAATTCAATATCGAGAGAGTCTATTGGTACAAGCGGTGGTGTAGCTGCTATTGTTAACCTTTGTTGCACCAATTTATCTGCTAGAGGGCTACATATTATCACATTATGTACTGCTGCTTTATGCTACTTGGCAGCGGATGACACCACACGACATTTTGTTGCTACACTCGATGTGGTTCATGCCATCACTAAAGTCTTGCAAACTGAACTAAGTGATGCTAACTCTATACCAATCCAGCGATACTGCTGTGCTTGTTTAAGCATTCTATCTCAAGATGAAGCATGTTCAATACTTATTTTAGAACATGGTGCAATCGAAGCAGTGCTGTTGTCTTGTGTTAACTCTCGAGACAGCGAAACCAAAGCATGTTGTTGTGATCTTTTAGCATCTTTATCGTACCATGTTAAATGCCGATATCAACTTGTAAGCCTTGGAGTATTACCATCGCTTACAAAGCTTGCCAAATTAAGAGACCCTGATATACAAAGGCGCTGTGCCACAACGTTGGGCAATCTTGCTAGTGAAAAAGCTGTTCATGACACATTGCTCAGCTCAAATATTGTATCTATCCTCTCCATATTAAGTAACTCGTACAGTGAAGAAAGTCAAAGTGATTGTGCTAAAGCATTGTGCAATTTATCATGCTCCCCAGGCCATGAAGTAAAACTTGTAGCTGAAGGTGCAATTGGAGTTCTGTTTATGATTTCAGCAGTTCGATCTGGGAGCGCTTCTACTAAAGAAACTTGTGCACGAGCTGTGGGTAATTTATTAATCGAGTCAACAATGGTACAAAACATAAATCATAGATATTCTAACAATATGTAGGCGTCAATTCTAAAGCAAGGTTTAGTCAAATTACTGCCTGCTATTACAAAACTAGATGCAGCTATAGCATCTCCAATACCAGCTACCATTTATGCCAAACTCTTACGATCAAATGATGCTCGAGATGTTTTATGCAATGAAACACAGTCTTTACGAACTCTTTTCATGTACATGCAAATGATGCATCCATTGCAGTCAACTACAGATCTTCTGGGAGCTATAGCATGTGAAATTCTTTTACATGAAAATACACGACATCGAGCTGTCCAAGAAGGACTTTTAGATGCCATTTTATTCCTTGCTGAGAAGTCCAACTACAAATCAAATAGATTCGTATCAGCATTGCTCATCATGGCTCTCCACGATGATACCCGTGAATATTTGAGTGATGCTAAATGCATAACAACTTTGCTTTCATACCTCAAAACTTCAGATCCAACATCAATTCTATTGACTGTGTCTGCTCTAAGTCATCTTGTTTGGCATGATATCCCAAGGCAAAAAGTTGATGCGGCTCAAGTATCAACATCAATCATTGAAATTATATCAGAATACTCGACAAACCA
Organism: Thraustotheca clavata; assembly: GCA_002081575.1. Lineage (NCBI taxonomy): Eukaryota > Oomycota > Saprolegniomycetes > Saprolegniales > Achlyaceae > Thraustotheca > Thraustotheca clavata. The sequence goes on from JNBS01002619.1 coordinate 4,248, forward strand.
ACCTATACTCGATGCTATTCTCTTGAGTCTTTGCTGTTTATCATTTGAGGAGTTCCATGCATCAACAATGCTGGAGAATGGGATATTTGATGCTTTACTGCAATGTTATGAGGAAAACCATTCAATAAATCGTGCTTTAATGTGCATACTTGTACGTCAACTTAGTCGAACCAAGGAATTTACAGCTCAAGAATCGACGGTACCCAAGATTATCGAGTTGGTATCAAGACTTTCTCGAAGTTTGAGGAATGAAAAGGATGAAGATGCTGCTTTAGATTGTGCAGAAATTTTGTGTTCCATGAGCTATCTGGACTCTTTGCTACCTAAAATGGTTGTCAAGGTAAGTTAATGTTGCCACTTTTATATGAAGCTCTTTGTGTAGGAAATTGTTGAATCTTTACAAGTTTTACTTGGGTATACTTCATTGGAAACACAATGGAGATGTACTGCATGGTATGTGTACTAATTTGAACAGAGTTTCATGTGTTATAGTTTGTGTGTGCTATCTTCAGATAGTAGTTGTCGTCAATCTATGGTTGAGCTGGGTTGTACCAGACTTTTAGTTGAAGTTGCTCATAGTAAATCACGATATGACACACTTCATTGCTGCTCTGTGACATTGAGTAATCTCAGTTGTGATCCTGCAAATACAAATCAAATGGTACAAGAACAAACAGTACCAGCATTGCTCCATCTAGCCAAGATTGATAATGATGTGGTAAAACTTGTAAAAATGGCCATATTTTATATTAACCTTGTAGACTCGGGATGCGTGCTCATTAGCACTTGCAAACCTCTCCAAGGAATCCCCGACAGTCAATTCTGGGTCTGTTTTAGCACTTATTAATTTGTCCATGGTTGGGAAAGAAGCACGAAGTGTTAGCCCAAGTCCACCCATAGTTCGACCACCACCAATATTAAACGAGCACCAAAAAACACGAACTGCTCCACCACCATATAATTATCCTCTTGATGATCATGGTATACTTTTTGATTCCAAGTATATTGCTGAAATTCCAGATCGTCAACCACCAATTCCACATTTGCCTGCAATTACAGTTGACACAGGGAATATTAATCCAGGAGAGCCTTCCTTGACATCTAGTAATTTGGATATTGACGAAATGCCCCAAGACAATCAAATTCAGTTCCCAAAAGTAGAGCCAACAGATCCAACATGGTATGTTGTAGAATATATTCACTTCATAACATTTGCCTAGTCATGTTGATATTGCAGATATTGAGGAAGAATTAAGAGATGATTCTATCTTACAACCTGAAATTGAACAACCAACTACATCCAAAGTCGAATTGGAAAGAGTCGATGAAAGTGACGCTGACTTTGGTGAGTGGAAAACTTTTTGTGAAAATACTAATACAAAAGTAGTGCCTCCCTTGGTAACTCGTAAACGATCGTCAAAAGAAAAGCGAACAGCACCAAGACTTGTGAAGGAGCCAACGACAAAAATTCTTACTTCATGTGCTAGTGATAGCTGCTTACCAACATCTTCGCATATTGATACCAATGAAAAACACTCTATGGGGAAAAAACGAATGACTATGAAAACACTTCACGTATCGCCTCTTAAAGCAGACACACCACTGATTAAACACCCTCTTGAAAAACCATTGGATTTAAAAGAACAAGCCCGAAAAATGGGATTATGGAATTGATAACACGTTTACCACTTATAGCATGTGCTTATACTTTGAACGAACAAGGTGTTGATGCAATTGTTGCAGCTTTCGCTCGATTGCATCCATTGTTTTCATAGTGTCGGACGAATGTTGGCTTTGAGTCTCCGAGATAGCATGAACTTTATCACGACATGTTTCAAGTACATCGTCGTCTGAAATACTTCTTAGTTGAACACGCGAACGCTTAAATACCATAGCTGATCTATTTAGAATAAGGAAGTATAGTTAAATTGTCATATACCTGAAAACATTTAACTTGGCATTGCGACGAGCACACAATAAAGCTTTTTGAGGGTTCTTCTTCAAGATTACATAGCGGGCAAATGCCTATGGTTATGGTGAAGAACGTCAAAATGCATTTATAATAATACGTGAAGAAGATTGATTGTAGCATGATGATGAGCATTTTGCAGATTGCGGGTTTCGATAATGCCAATCACAGATTCTTCAGCTTTCGTCACATGCAACGAATTGATTAACACTGAAGTTAAAAGAGCGTTCATAATAGCGCCACCAACAATTCCACCGATAACAATTGCAACTTGACCTTGAATAGATAATGGTGGAATACTTCCATCGCCCACAGTTGCCTATGACAGAGTTGAGTAGGAAAATGATGCATTGCATAATACCATTGTAAGAAGTGATAGCCATAGAGCTTCTTCAACAGTGTCAATTTCTGGGTTAATCGCATGCTCCATGAATTGAACAACAAGCCCAGTGCAAATCCAAGTAAGACTAAAGCTTACAGCAGAAAAGAAAACGGGGCGTTCTGTAAACAAATACTTGGCTGCAAACCAAAATGAACTTGTTTTTACATGCCAATGTGTTCCTATTGAGTATTGTTGAATATCTATACATGTGTGTGTTTATACAACCTTGCCATGAAATATCTGGAGAGTCGAGTCCAGCTCGATGACGAAGTACGCGAAAAAGTAAATAAAGACGAACAAACACAATCACGTCTACAGGATTAATTGCATAATATATGGTGTGTGATTGTACCAAATTGATCACTGGGCCATGGAATGTATTGGTAACAAAACCCAGATTTATCAAGATGAAGACCACTCGCACACTTGAGCTCTGATAATTTCTAAACACTTTTACAAATTAAGAAATTGCATTCAAATTACTGATGCTGGTGCTCCCATAAATCGATTATAAAGGAAATTTTGAGCAAAATGAGGCGGTATATGGAGCGATAAAATGAAGAATTCCAATAAAAATTTCCTATGCATTATAAGAAAGAATAATATTCTTTTTCAATACCCCAAAAGCCCAGATGATGGATGATAAAATTTAGCATGTGGATGCAATTTTGATTTTGCAATTTGAACTCCACAAACAACAACTAATCCAATTTATTCAATACAACCAACATAACAAAAGTACCATATCGCCAAACCAGAAATCCATACAAGAACAACGTAGCAACAGACACAATGAATCTCAAAAAATCAACCTCAACATACGTATGACCACGAGCCATTGCCACAGCTTTTGTCGTATGTAAGATAGACAATTGCATACACAGAGCTGCAGCTACAACACTAACAACTCCAAAAGCCATCATCCATTTCTCAATGAAATAGCGTTTACGCAGCAACTAGCCAACCTCATAGCAAAAACATCATAATTTCAGTCTTTTACCTCGTGTACATTTTTAATATTGACAATCTTACTTGAAGCACGTTGCCAAAGAGGACGCTTCACCTCTATCTTTTCATCCATCTAATCTATTGTCGCATTCATCATCTTCTTATGTCATTCTTACAGAGGTGTGCATCTTCTTACACTGTTGTTCGTTTGACAAATGATCGCAACGTTTGATTGGTTCATTCATCTCGTCTTTGGATTGGCTCGAACAATAACGTTGTTCGATTGGTTAATCTATAGTACTTTCTAATAAGGTAAAACTTAAATGGGTTATGATTGGATAAAATAAAATCTATTGTGATTTGCTAAAAAATACTGTGATTGGATAAAGTACATTTTTTTTCTGATTGGCTACAGAGAATGGATTTGAGCCAATCAAGACATTATTGAAAAATGAGCGTAATCATGCGCAGGTTCTCGTCGTCCATGAAGCCAATTAATCTCAAGTTAATGGCATCTTCTTTCCTATTGCAAGTGCATCCTGATGTATTGCAGCTTGATAAGCGTAGTGTGAAGGAAGTACATGAATCGATCAAAGATGGCAATGAACAGGCTTTAAAAGAGCTCAATTCATTTATTGATTTGGCTGGTGCTGGATGCAATGGTACAATTAAGAACGATATGCTTGGCACACGTGCATTTGATTTGGCATTTCATATTCCATTGTCCAAGAAAGATAAGCGACAGAGAAGAACGATGAAAACTATTGAATTGGATGGACAAGAGTATATGCGAATTGAAGAGAAAATTGAAATTCCACATGAACTCTATGATGTAACTCTGCGTACATTATCATCAATTCATACCAACCATCATCTTACAGCAACATTGTGGCGTAAATATACCAATTCGGTGTTTTCTAGTTTATTTCATCAAGCTGGAATCCCTGTTGTATCCAAATATGAAAATGGACAATTGATTCCTTGGGTACAACTTTATTCTTTGGAAAGTATGCTGATTTGATTCATATTAGGATAAAGAAGTTGTAGAAGGACAATCAAATGGAGGCAGTTCTTTAACGTATGAATTGATTTATGTATTGCGCATAATGAGTTATTAGTCAACCTGAAGATATTGAAGTCCGATTTAAAAAGCTATTGACACGTGAAAGAAATATTGTGTTTAAGTTTACCACTGGTTTTGAAAAAGATGGTAATTGCACTCCATTCCTTAAAAGAATTAACAATTACCATAGTTCAAAAACATCGAGTATTGCTCGATTTACTACGTCGTGTTCATGTTGAAGATGTTGCCAAAGAAAATGTAATTACTATATGAAAAGTGCTGTCATAATATTTTTTTATAGCAAACTCGTGCGTTTAACTGGCTTGGTGAAGTGCTTTTGCGCAATTTCATGGAGTTGCGACTACACAATTTGATTTGGAATCGGGTTGTTCTCATCTTGACTGAAAATCCAGACACGCATCTCCATGTAATTGAAGAAGATGATGGACTTGCTGTTGTTATTGGCTTTACTGATGATATTGACTCTATTATCCATTTTCTTCATGAACAAGTCACTCGGTTAGAAGATAAACTCAAGTCGAAAGGGCTGGTTGTACCAGAATCAACACCAAAGAAAAACAAAAGACGTCAAAAGCGTTCATAGGCATTGTGTCATGTATTTCATACATACTTATCTTGAAATGGCATCTAGAATATATGATATTAACCTATGTTAACCTGAAGCTTTTGCAGTAGTGGCAACGCATCTTCTTGCCTCAAAAGTGCGTATGGAATACGAATCTTATTTTGCCATAATGATGGTTCATCTTTTGCACCAAGTCCTTCGCCCATTACTTGAGAGCTTCCAGGACAACAGTGCTCATCAAACCCATCGGCACACAAGTTGTTGATATCGACAATTAAAACTGCAATGGCACCTGCTGCTTGAGCATGGAAAACTTTGGTGTAAAATGGGACTCCACCACGATAGACAATAGCAATGCGGTCATGAACGTTGTTTACAAGTGATGAATTAGCTTGTACTGGATCAGCAAGAGCAGCCTCTAGAGAAAATGGTAGTAAAACTCTGTTTTGAGAATGGTACCTGCAATAATATCGTATGCCTTTGAACTATGATGGCCAGACCAAACATTAGCACCCCAAGTTGACCAAATAACTCGATTGTTTGTATCTCTTTGTGGTGAAATCGTTGCGGGAGATATAAATTGATATGGTTGAACGATTTGCTGCGTGTCAGAAAACACTAAAACAGGACCATCCGTGACTTCAACGGATCTAATATCTCTTCCAAGGTTTTCGGGATTAAACTTCCGATGGAAATTTGGTGCACCAAATCCTCGAACTACATCTAGTTGGCTGAGGAAAATGAGAGAAAGAATATAGCATACCTCGACGTTCTGGATTCAATGAGGCATCAATTGTAATAACATCGGACCACACACTAAAGCCGCCAGCGCCGATTTCATTAATAGCTGCAACTTGAAATTGATATGAAAATCCAGATCGCAGATTGCACACATTGCCGGTCATGTTTTTTGTGGTCAATGCAACGTCATGTTTGGCAATTAGAATTGCATTATTCTGTAAAACATCGTATTGGCAACTCCAGTTAAATGGCAACCACTGAAGACCAGTATCATTTGTAGCTGGAAGAAACCTTGCTCCCACAGCATAGCCCAAAATATCACGACCCCCATCATCCAAAGCAGGTAACCAAGTCAATTGGATGCAATTTGCTGCATCGTTTAGTTCTGGTTTGGGTAAACCTGGAATCACATCAGGGACAGATGAAGACTTTGTCGTGATGACTTTGGAGCGTTCACTTTGCAGCCCAAATGTGTCACCAACAAATAGTCGAACAGTGAATGTATATGACGTGTTTGCTTCCAAATTGTTGATTTTGCCTTGGATTGCTTGGCCATCAAAATCCCCACCAAAATGAGCTGTTGGCAATGCACTTCGAATTAGTTGAGAGCTTGAAATATTACAATGTCCATTTTGAAGAGAATTGCTTTCAGAGTTCCAAGACACTTCATATCCATAACTCGTAATATCTCCTTTTCGACCTTGATAAAGATCTTGCCAAGTTAGATGAACAAACGTTCGCCCAATATCAGTCTCTAGCACTACAATGGGAGGACGTGTGACCTAGTAAATTTATAAATCAATTCACACAAAGGAGTAATTTACAGGTAAAGTCAAACTATGAACAAGATCATCCCATTTGCGATCCTCTTGCCAAATTTTGTAGCGTTCCCGACGGGAGACTGCTTCTTTCTTGGAGTCTAAATCACTTTCTTTTGTAATACGGTCAGGCTTCGGCCATGAAGTGAACACAGACCATCCTGACATTTCAGGGTCTACACGTCGAACCATTTTTGTGTTGAAAGTTGGTGCTTGAAAAGCAAGCAGCAAAGCTCGGGCTTCACGATCAATAAGACCACCCACACGAAGGTGCCTTTTAATTCTGTTAAAGTTAGAAGCATCAGCAAAGCAAAATCTTAACATAGAAGTTGATGCTGTGACTGAATATCCACTAGGTATAAAAGCCAAATCACCAGGTTGTAAAGGTAATTGATTTCCTCCATTGCTGTTGAAAAGGTTGCCATCAGCATCTATGCTGGCTTCAAAGACATCTTCAGTGCTCTAGGGATAATTATGACATAACTAATACGATAAGAAATACCTCGAATGTATCTAATGGAAATGTGTATTCCAGTGTTGTAGGTAAATGAGGCTTCAGTATCACTGTTGTAGGGTTTATAGCTGCAAGAACCATGTGAAAGCCATAAGGACAATGTGTTGGCAATTGCAATGATTCCGAAGATAATCTCACTGGAGCTAATTTATTTGCTAATGTATCCAACTCTAAGCTTTTGTCCACTCTTTGCATATAGTCATTAACAAGGCATTGAGGAACCGAGAAAGATTCCAATTCTTCACGACAAGCTGCATCTTCAGTTTGTATATAATCTTGGGCAAAGCACTTTGCAAGTAAATTTGCCGACAATTCCATTCTATCTGGAATCAAAGCAGGATGCGACATCAGAATATGCTTCTGAAAGAAGTCTTGATATAATGTTTCATTCATTGCACGCCAGAAATGACCATATTCATTTTTTAATCCACGAGTATCATCCACAGCTTGATTAACAAGTTGTTGGTACCGCAAGTAATTGCAATGTTCTAAAACTTGTGCATTTAGCTGTGAGTCTGACAGCGTATATGCATTTACGTGGCTATAGCCCAAGCTTTTGCATTCTTCAACGGTCATAGTTCCAAAGTTTAGCCCATGATCAATTGGGGCATGATCATTCTCAGCTATCTCAACAGCAGCATCTCGGTACAATTCATCTTGAACAGAAGTACGAGCTACATCATCCAAGGTACTTTTAGCCCATGCAACTCCTACGAGAAAGAAGACGAGCATGAACAATGATGTCCTTTGAGTTGGATCACAAATCTTTTTGTATCATTTATTTCGATAAAACTAAGTTATGTCAACACCTCGTGATCAATACAAGCATGGATTGCATGTATTTTTACGACAAGTTCATTTACTTTTGCATGAGTTTCAGTTCCCCAGCGCTATGAACTGAACGAGGGGCTAGTCAGTCATGCTTCTAATATGAAAATGACTTTGATTATTAGTATCATACTTTAACGTATAGGTAAAACTTCAACTATGGGATTGATTGTGATTTAACGAGTAGGTTAAATAAATAGCAGCTAATAGATAGTTAATCAACAATTGCATTATTATAAACTATACTGAATTCATTCTAATGCCACCCATGATATTTCTTTAAGAACGTGCTGAAAATCCTCCTGCATGAATTGGTGAGTTTAGAGGTGATACAAGAACCTGATGTAATCAGACGTGTATTGAATCAGACAAAGCAATCTGATTCAGGTACCTTCTTACGATTACAAGTATAGTGCACTCAAAAGCTTTGAAAGCTTTTTAAAAGTATTTAATGCAGCATTCGTGTAACCAGATAAAGAATCATCGACTCAGATGCATTGCTCTATCGTCACCACGTTTTCATTTCGATTTTAGCTTTGTATTGCTGAGTTAATGGGCTTTAAAGCGAATATCTTGTTTGCCGCTGCTGCAGTTGTAGCAGCAGCAGATATTGACCATTGGGGTGTCCAAGATATTTGGGTTCATACAAGTACTTGGACTGCTGCACATTGTCAATGTTTTTGTGAAAAACTTTGCTCACATCCAACTGAATACCTCAAGAAAAATTTGGTATCATCCACATTGGTACCGCGATTTAAGAATGGCACTATTCCTGCGTGTGATACCATAAGTCCTCGTTTTAGCCCTAACGCGATTCGAGCTGTTGGACAAACCAATTTAGTCAACTACTATCCACTAGCCATGTCTCGAGACCTTGAGCACATGTGGGACCCAAATTCTGCTGAACCACGATATGATGTTGGCAGCTTTGGGTACCCCTGTGGTGGTTTGCATGAAACAGCGTACTTGAAAACTATCGTGCAATTGGCAAAGTTCATCAAGACCCCTGCAATTATTCCAAATAACATTGGAAAAAACATCTCCACCCAAAGCATTCGTGATGCATTTAAGAAAGATCAAAAGTTAGATGCTGTATTGGTTTGTTCTGGTGGGGCATTTGCTGACGTATTGACTTGCTGGAGTAAGAGTGTCCCTTACCTTTATCAAACTGAACAAGGAGATCAAGAAATTGCTCCAATGAAACCTGTAGCATGCCCACCTGCGATCAAGGCTTTCGATACTTGTACTGGAAAACTTACTCATATCTACGACTTTAAGCCTACAATTGCACCAACAGCTATTCCAACTTCAGAGGTACCAACAGAGGCCCCAACTGCCGCTCCAACATCTACACCATCACCTTCACAAGACCCTGACGAGGTTGATGCTTGGGTCAAAAATTTCACCAAAGATA
>JNBS01002620.1:0-11226 GCA_002081575.1 Thraustotheca clavata
TAATTGCAAGCAGATTAAATATTAATTGTTAATAATATATACATGACAACATGATGAGGTGTCTTAGACCAGGCAGAAACACATTGAAAATGGTATAAACAAATAGTTTTATTATCTATTACATTTACACCAAAGCTACAACGACGGCAGTCAAAGCAACCATACCTGTGGCTAAACCATTGGCATTTGACTTGGAAGGAGGAGCTGTGGAAGGAGGAGCCGTAGTTATAATAGTAATAGCCATTAAATTGCTGCCCGAAGTATTTGGGAGCGTGTTGCTTGCAGAATTTTGAAATACTGGGAATCCAGCGCCTGTAAACGTATTAAAATCGTTTGTGCTCACTTGAATTGGAGTCTTTTGCAAAAGACAAGGTGGATCAATCGTTTTCAATGCTTTTTGTATAGCTAAGGCCAAATTACCGCAGTTGACTGAAGCTGCGAATTGTTTGTTTTGAGCGTCAGTCCATGGAGAAGCGGGATGCAAAATATTATTAGAAGTCACATTCATGTCAGTAGAACACCTAGCAAGAGGAGTAATAAAATCTGGAATAGCATAATTAGAAACAGCAGGGATAGATGATGGCGAACACATTTCCATTTCGGTAGCACCAGCAAAGGAAACAAGAGCAGATAAAATAATAGCCTTCATGTTCATTTGAGTAGATCGCAGATAATATGTAAATAACAAATTTATCGGAATAAAAAGTTGTGGATTTTGCTAGTAGGGACTTTTTGTTTAAAGTTGTACGAAGGTTTGTAGTGCACGTTGTGTTAATCCAAGGTCGCAAAAATGCTCAGTTATTGAAAACAAATAAACAGGCTCAATGGAATTTACGACAAGCATATAGATTCATTGAATCAAGTTTCACTTACAATGACCTCATATGGCAATTGATTTATATCAAAACACAGTAAGCAACCAACAACTAAATTCATTTTTTACAATATTGAGGAGTGGATAACTCATTTTTTAATCCAGACTGTATCCTGTCAGCATTAAGCCTTTTTTAAAGAAAACGTGACTTTAGTTGGGGTTCATCTTGGTATCCACTTTGCAATGAACCTAAAATCAGCAAGGAAAATTTCGTCTAAAATTGTTAGTAGATGGACACTTGTTACAAGCGAATACAAACCCAAAAGTATAGTTGAACAAATAAACTGTACCTTAAACCAAAGTCAACTTTTAGTAGTTTTATTACTATTGTTAAAGTAGACTGCATGCAATCAAAATTGCTGTATCTTTTGTGATGAATTAAGGATTGATTTCTTATTGACATCTTCAATGCATCCACTAAGTTCCTTGGCTTGTTTCGTTGAATTTTTCTTGTTCGTCATAGCAAATGCACTTAAACTGTTCAAAATATTGGGTGACACTCATTGGAGAGCTCGTCTAAAACACATTGAGCTGTTTTGTATATACGTAATAGATGCACCCAGATTTCCACGTCAATGCTGTGAATCTGATTTTTAATCATTGACCTTGGTGTAAATGCGCCACACTCTGGTGCAGTGGATAAGTTTTCTTGGCACAACAGCAGTCTCCTTTTCATTTGCAATTCATAATTTGGATTATTACCTAGCAAAATTCGAAATGTGGGTGATGCAATTCATATTATAATAATGAAATTGGTGCTCTTGGCAGAAAGTTGGCACCTATCAATCATATAGCTTCCAGCTTCCTAATTTTTTTTATGATTTAACCTTTTTAACTTCGTTGCCCTACAATAAGGGGCATATAAACAAAACTTTAGGATGAACACAAACTTCTTTTTACAAGTTATTCCTACTCATATACTTGTTCAAACAATTCTGACGTCGGTTCAAAGTCACCACGCACTCGTAATCGAATTTCTTGCGATGTATGATTATACAAAACAGCCATCGTATCAAAAGACAAAAATGAAATCCTTGCCAATGGAGAATGCTTCAGTGGCGGCACACCTTCAATTAAAAACAATTCGTGATAAGCTGAAGTGTGGTTCGTAAGCAAGCATAATCTTTCCCCACAAATTGCTTGAGTAAACGTAGGACATTCATTATTCAAAGTAGGGAATTGCTGCCATTGTCCCATCGACTTTCGGATATCACAAGGTGTTAGAAAAAACTCTTTTGGGTACACAAAACTAATTGCATAATTTCCTGCATTATTTTCACTCAATTTCAAACGACTTCTTAGGTTTACTTGCATGAGTCCCAAAATTGCTTTAGTGGCAATAAAATAAGCACTGGTAACAATATCATTCGTTGATAGAAAAGGAATATCTTTTGTTGGTATATGGTTTGCCTTTACAGCATCAACGTATTTCATACTCACTCGATAAACAGCAGCTCTTTTTTGGGCATTAAACCATAATTTATTGTAAAAGAATAGCCAAATATGGTAAAGCACACGTATTTTAACAAAAGATGAATTCAAAGCCTTATCTCCATAAGGTGAACAAGTAGAAAAGACTTCTTTGCTGTTAATAAAAGGACGAGTTGGGTTTAAACTTTTTGGACAATTTCTATAGTCTAACATTTTGTACAACTCGATAAAAGTATGTCCATCACCAATAGTGTGGTTTAAAGCAACACATAAAGCGATTTTCCCATCAGGTAAATCAACAAGTATGACTTGAAACAAATATTGTGTAGCTTGATCAGCACATTTTTGCCCAGTGGTAACAAGTGATATTGTTGCCAAGTAATCAGTAATTTCATTCCATGAACTAGTCAGTGGTAATGGAGCATGAATATGTGTAAAAGCATTATGACCAGAAATTGAGTCTTTAAAATAATGCAGCTCTAAAGTTTTGTTGGGACCTCGAATTAATCGTCCAAGTAGCCAAGGGTTAAGCTTGACAATTTCAGCAGTACGCAATGCCACTTGATCAATATTTGCACTTGAAAATATTGTCACTGTTTGAATTGGTGGACTGGAAAAGACTCCAATAGGTTTGGCTTCATGGCTCATTAATTGAATAACAGAATCACCATATTGCTTAACTGGCTTGGAGGATTTTAATCGTTTATAAAAAATGACTCCCAAAAGAATGAAAATCCCAAACCAAATCATGTATGGAAAATATCAGCAGTAAATGGCAGGGCCAAGGATAAATTGACAATGTCTGACGTATGTAGCCTGATAATAAGTTTGAATATGATATGTAAAATTGCACTTCGAAGTCAACTACAGTAGGTTTTTAAACTAACATTTAAGGTAAAAATCAAATACTTGTGTAGTTGCTCTTCACTTCGTGTCCACTCTTTATGAAGTGCATCTCGGCGTAAATCCAAACGCTTTAAACGTAATCCCATAATTGGAACTACAAATCTACTCAAGTCAATTTGATATCCAAAATTTAAGTGCAAACCTTCAATACTTGGTTGTAATTCCTTGTCTGGGGGTCACATAGCTGTTAGAGATGCATCATATAGATATATTTTCTTTAAGTTGGTACAAGTCACCATTGCATTAAGAAATCTGGTTGATTGTGCTTCAGTTGGTATCATTCCTTTTAATGAAATTTCTTCAATTGGGTTGTTTGTTAACCAAGTACAAAAGCTGTCAACTGTCTCATCATCAAGGTATTCCACTTTATCTAACGAGAAAGTAGTTTGTTGATTTATATTAAAGTGTAAGCAAGACAATTGCATTGAGGCAATATTTTCAGATAAACAAGGAACAGCAACTGATGGTAAATATAGCCATAATACTTTCAGCCGAGGTAATGAACTTAAAATGTCATAAAATGGAGCAACCAATCTTGTTTCTTTGTCTTCCTCGTCGTCGTATCCATCGAAAGTTAAAGACAGCAAAGTAATACGAGAACGCCATTTCTCAACTAGAGGTTTGATGTTGTCAAGATGATTTCCTAATTCAAGGTGAATATTGATATCTGTGGGAATATAGTCACATGCGAACCAACCTTCTGGTGTTTCATCATATATGTCATTTATTGAAATACTTGGACATATTTTCATACAAGATAATGCCAATGGCATATTTTCTTTCTCAATGTGTAAATACGATAATTTCCATTTTGGCCATACATCTTAACAACCATAAACAATCGACAGCTTAATAAAGTACTTGAGAGAATGTGTTAACCATAGAGATGGCCAAGCTTTAAGAAATGAATGAAATCATTCGAGTCAGGGATAAATGTGGCGATATTTTCAATGATATCGCCATTTTAAATAGCTTTTTGGGTGTGCCCTAAAGCAATTTTCTTCAATGAATTTTCAATTTTATCGGAATGACAGACTTCTGGGAAATGGTTGTCAAAATCGACCAATCACAGTGCACACTCAGAAAATGTAAATCATGTCAAATAACAAATTTACCAAATTTACATTTAAAAATTCCACTGCGAAATCATTAGCAGAGCACCTAACTAGCTACAAAATGTTCAAAACCAGCTTCAAAATACACCATAGAAATAAGTATCTACTTGTATTGAATGATAGAAGCAGCCAGCTCTAGAACACTATCGCCACATACAATATTGGATTTACAGCACGTTCCATTCACAATAATGAATTGTGATCAACTCGAGTACAATATAATTACGAGGTCCCTGGATCATAATGCAATCATCATAAATTTATCATATTACAGTGTACGTTATCATAACAATTTTTAATGCAGTAGATTTCACTGCATAGCTTCATTTAGTCTTTTTGATTTGCAATGATCACTACCCACAATTTATTGGTATAATACAGACTATCAATACAAAATTGGTTCAACATTGAGATGAGTTTCAGCAAGCTATGTTCAATTTTAACTCGGTCTCACAGGCATTGTTTGAACATCGATACATCTTATGTAAAGATCATTGAGAATATTTGAAACAAACTCACTTTCAAGTATTTTCCTTCAACATGTCAAAGAATGATTAAATGATTTATTCAGAAATCTTTATACAGACTAAAGATTGCACAGGCAATTTTATGCTATAAGATCATCATGTAAATAGTCAAACGTACCATGACGAAGATATATAGATGTGCTTTATATCGTGCCCAGATGTCTCTTTCTGTATTGGTATCTAGTTTTACTTTCTTGTCGTTCAAGCGAAAGTTAGATTACAAATTTGCATTCTTCCTGCATACCTACAGAGCATACATACACAGACCAAGTTCCAGTGATGCCATTTCATTGACAAAATATTTCAAGCTTCTTGAGCTTGTGGCGTTTGACCAATGCCAGTAGTAAATTGAGCCTCGTCGTACTATGTTTCTCTCATTTCAATGTTTGTCACATGCCAATGAGGCACGGCTTCCTCATACAGATCATTTAATACATTGCTTTGCTATTCATCAATTCACAATGGGAATAAATATCAAGATAGCTTTTTACAAAGATCACAATTTGTATCATTTTTGTCATTGACTCAAATACCCTCTGTCCCACCATAATCACACGTTGGCACTTCCACAATAAAATTCAAACGAATTCTTGCATACTCATGCATCATCCATGCAACAAACTAAGAGGTGCACGACCCGAGTTTCAAACCGTTCACCCAATTCTTCCACACCAAGATACTAGTATTTTAATCTACCAAGAGCAATTAATTCCTCCCTAAAACTTTAGAAATGGTTTGTTTATTCCAGTCAATACAAACAATGCACAATTAGCCATTGATAACTTTATATTTGCATTAAAAATCATCATCACAAACCCTGCAGATATAAATCACTTGATTTTTGTATTCACTAATCTTATCACATATGTCTCAATGACGTAAACTTTACCTTTATGACACTACATCTCCATACAAACCTCAAGTCAAAAGCTACAGTGAGACTTTAATGAGAACTTGAGTATGTGGCACTTTGTGTCTCACACTTTGCCTTTCTAACATCGTCAGGATGGACTTGAGTAGCGATGATGTCGCTGTTCCTTACATTTCTGCCATTGATAGTTTGCTTTGGGCTCGCCGCCATTGCATATGTGAAGAACTTGAAAATTTAGAGGTGCCAGCACTAGAAATTGATGGAATTACAAATTCATTGACATGGCCATTGGATTCGGATGACAGGGATCAACTTTGTGATCTTTATCATGGTGATGAAGATCACTGCGTAATTATTCCAGCCTCACAATTGACTTTTCAAGAAGACCCATATGCCCCATTTACATGGGATATAGCTCAATATATTGGTGATGAAATGCGACCAAATAGTGCTTTTACTCTCGAGTTGAGTCATTTAGTAGTTGATGGTAATCCATCATCTTCAGGAGCTCATTTATACCCACGAAACCCAAGTGAACAGTCTTTTGGTACTTTAATCATTTCAATTCCTAATGTGGATGGACATGGTGGTGGTGACATAACAATTTCTGATGAATTTGGCAATACAAAAATATGGTCAACATCGAGTAATTCATCGTCGTCATGGAGTGTCTGTGCTTTTTTCAACTCAAATTCAGTATCTGTGAGTCCGATTCAGTATGGTTTTCGAACACTACTCGTTTATGATTTAATTTACACTGGGGCTATGACTCATTATCCATCAAATTTTAATCGTATTGATTCCATTACAGCGCTACAACTTGCAGGACAAAAACCAAATCAACATTACACGTATATTATTCATTCGTTGGAAAATTGTTATTCAGCTATGAATTTCACTGCACTTAGATCAACGGATGCTACTCTAGTCGAAGCACTTGTTCAAGCTCAAGATTTTGATATCGCACTTGTTCAAATCAACGATATTGTCAATACTTACTATGATGGAGAAACAATTCTTAATGTTGCCTTTCATCCATCAAATGACATTCCGTCGGGTGTAAAAGAAGCCTTTACCTCTGCACCTTTACTTGGGTTAAACTTAAATCCAGTTGCATCAAATATTCATCAAAATCGCTTTCGTTTGGTATTTTGGCCAAAAAAGCATCGCGTTCGATTCCTTGGTTTCCGTCAAGCTTTAAACAATTTAACAGCTCTTCAAATGGAACCTGAAGCTACGCTACCTCTTTTAAATTATTATCACACGATTGATGAACTTATTATTGCAACAATGGAAATGTTTGGTAATTCTTCAATTCGTGAAAATGATCATGGGTTCGATTCACCACAATGCGATTTGTTTGGAAATTTTCTGGTATCACTAGGGCGTGTGGATTTAGTTGTTAAGTTTATTGGTGGCTATCTTGATATTTCTGACACTTATTACTATCCAGTTTACGTTAAATGGCTTTACAATATTATATCCCAACTTGGTTGGGAAACTATACTTCCGGGATTCCTACAATTAATTAAACGTTGCAATACATGGGATACAGCACTTAAGATTTCTGAACTTCTTGCCAATTTATCTGGTGTACTAAGCCCACAAGAACAACTTTGCCCTGCTTTAACTCAAGCTTGCTCACAAGAATTTATCAAATTGTCTTGGAAACAATTACTTCAATCTGTTTGGAACCTTGACGATAATGAACAAGTCTTTTGTTCTTCTACCAAACCATCAAAAATTTTGGAATTGGGTTTCCTGATAGAAAATCACCTTTCAACTACCGAAGACGCCATAGCATCTGTACTTTCAAAGTGCCAACTTCTCGACTTGTCATTTACTTCAGCTAGTCTTGGTGGTTTAATTCAAAGATTTCCACAAAACCTTCACCCTATTACCTCTGTAGCTATTGCAATCGATCAACTACTTATGCGGGACAGCTCATATCAAACACTTCTTAAACCTTGGTTGAATTACATTTGGTCATGTTGCACACCTGGGGCTCCATGTAGTGTGGTCACTGATGTCACTGCAATTTCAGCTCTTCTCAACATTTCTATTATGAACGAAAAGCTGGATTTGGTTTTATCTGATGGACCGTGGATTATGGGCAAACACATTTTACCACCTTTGCTCCACATTATCAATTCAGGAACTGTGGTAAGCCACACACAAATTGAAAGTGCTGTTCAAAATAGCTTTGACGAAACAATTGACTCTGACAATGAGCATCGAGCAGATAACCACGCTGACATTCAATCGTTATTGAGTCAAGAATACTCAATTATGTCGGCAATGCTTGACATCATAGTGCAGTTTAATATCCCTGGTGGCTTGGACAAATGGAAGCAGTTTCTACAACAAGGAATTACCCTGAGAGATGCTTTTCATTACAGTCTTCATGTGATTGCACCCATGTACTCAAGAATTAAAATCAAGTACCCAGAGTTTACTCGCCTTCGAGAGTGGCTAGCATTCCAAGCACTTGATTCTTTAAATCGTCACATCGACGTGCAACCAAAAGTTTCATTGTCTCTCATAGACATCAAGCTCCCATGTGCTTGCATGCGATGCCATGACATTCAAACATTTCTTTACGATGCCAGTCGTTTTCAATATAAAGCAAATCGTCGTGAAATGTGCCGCATTTTTTTGAATTTTCAAAATACTCTATCACAGCTCGATGTAAAGAACACACAAGATAACCAAATTGTTATTGAAAAGGTGAACTACCGTGTGATTTATGAGTATGAATTGGCTGTTAATGCTATATCGACAATGTCTGAAGAAGCAGAAGAAAGAATTTGCAAGAAGGCACGACTTTTAACATAATTGTGTGGCTTCGTGATACCCACTAGTAATAGACTCTTTTTGTTAGCTTTTGTCCCTTGAAATGTTGTATTTGTACTACGCTTTACAAAATGCAAATTTAAACATGCAAATTCAATAGAAGATAGTTATTTCAATACTTTTGCTTAAAGGAAGTGTGATGGACTTCAAAATTGACACAAATGCTCATTTTGCTGGGTATTTTTGCAACAGTATCTGGTTGCAATTTTTGCAAACTTCGGGTTATCCATAGGATTCGTTCACCCAAACTTGCCAAAGGCTAGAGGTATAAACGTTGCTAACGATTTGCATTTTATATCAGACGAAAAGCATCTAGATGACAACAACATTCTGTTAAGGGTTAGTCAACCATGTTGTGCATGACACAAAAAACTTACCAAAATTTGAGAAGGAGCCAATCATCTCGGCTTAAAATTCGAATGGCCAATCATGTGAAGTTTCTAATCTTGAAAGGATTTGCATACGAACAGATGCAAAACCTGAATCTTAGTACAATTGAGCAGAAAAAATCACATCAACTACACTTGTAGAGATCTAACCAAATCCGTACACAGGAACGCAATTTTGTGGCTAAGCGAATGCTTTCATCAAGTGCATATTCGATATAAAATTTTTGAACTTCAGACTACAACCTACAAGTAAAACATCTTTTCTGTCCAACAACTTCAGTGGTTCGCATTGAAGTAATAAGAAATGTTTCGAGGTACTTTTTACGGAATAATATGCGGCTTTTAATTTTCAGGCTCAAATAATATATTCATGAATGTTTACTATAGCAAACACTCAATTAATTAAGAATAAACGCTATACTCATCGAGTTTTGCATCGACTTTGTACAACTTCTCAAATCAAGTTTAGCCTGACCAGCCTTTAAATACTTAGAGCCCAAATACTTCTTTCGGCGCTCTTCTTGCTTGCGTTTCCGGGCAACTTGATAAGCCGCTTTCAAGCGAGCTAAGACTGCTGATCGATGATTAGCGTAATATCGTTTTGCTCGTTCTCTGTTGTTTTGTAGCATCTTTTCAGATACACTCCTTTTGGCCGTCTTTATTTGTGTCATCCCGAGAAGAAAAAGAAATGGCAACTTCACATTGTGACACTAGTCGACCATTTCTTGAACATTTGTATTCCAGAGAGGGTATGTGATGGATGCATTATGTCTCTTGCAATCTCAACACGGGGCGAAATATCTAGCAACGATTCGGATGGTTTAAATGAATTGCTATATAAATGATTAATCGAGTGCACAGAAATTAATTTACAACAATGTTGAAAAATCAGGTTAATCAAGTAATGACGATTGCTTAAAAGATCACCTTCCGCTAGCTTGATGAAAATTCCATCCAAACTAGTGATTAACACAGTAATACAGCTCACTCCAAAACACACTACAGTGCCGATCGGTGTCGTAGAATACGATGGTTAATATTAATCATCTCTCAATGCACTTGGCCACCCATATTGCATGAAGTGCATATGTCTTCGTGATACTTTTACACAAATGGATGAATTTCTGCTTAAGTTAAAGATTATTGACCACGACAAACATTGTCACTCCAAATGTGTGCACGGACGCTCATTTTCTCGTTTTGATGAACCAAACTTTGGTGTAATTTTCAATTCGTATTATTCCCGTACTCGGTTGGAAATGGTTGCCTTTGACATACAAAACAGTATTTTTGGAAGCTCGCAAATTAATTTGCAGTATTAACTCCAATTCTTGACTGTGATGTTGCTATTAGTGCTTAATTAATTCGCCTTTTCAATTTCCCACTCGAGCTATCGTGGCGCCTACAGTTGTTTAGCTCGTGTTTTAGCAGCTACATCGTCTAGAGCTGCTTCTTGGCATTTAAATTCATTATGCTCATTAGAGGGAAACATCACCGATTCAAATTTTACACAAGGCATGGCACCAACGAAGTGTAGCACAATACACAAAAGAAAAACAAGCTTGAGCCTATTTAAATTGCATGCATAAGTGGCATAGGCAATACACTTCATAACTTGAAATTCTTCATACAACATCATTGTGCGTAAAGCAGCCACAACATCTTCCATGGAATTTTCACTAAAAACCAAGTTAGCTTCCGCTTTTAGCTGTTAATGAACCACAAGTGATCGATCATATAGCCGTAGTAACGTTATTACCATGCCTTCTAATGGTGTGCTAAGTAGCTAAAAGCATTTCCTCAATTCGTCGAGAAATATTGTGAAGCTTGTGAAAGACTTCTGCAATGTGATATTATGGTGTGGTACAAAAATCGTGCAATACAGAAGCAAAGAAATAGTCTACCACGACCTCCTTTTTTTTGTTAACCTGACCCGCACACAGATATTGATGTAAATACCTGTATTGACCGGAATAATCCAAAGTGCGATGTGTAAGGCTGTGTCAACGTTTGGATTGCGCACCAATCTTAAGCAACAGAGGTGGCTTCACCTGAGCATGAAACCCTTCGACACTATTGACACAGCCAGTTTATGTACACACAATACAGCATACGTTGTAAAGCAAAAAACTACTTTATGATTATATGATATGATTGTATTGAATGAATGATATGAATTAGAATTCTTTATACAAACTAAAGAAAACTAAAATTTATTTTTGTGAAGCTTGTATTAAAACCCTTATACAAACTAGGGATT
>JNBS01002622.1:0-10847 GCA_002081575.1 Thraustotheca clavata
CTAGTCACGGTTCTGCAAAAATGTCGTATTTCCCAACTACAGACGCAAACTTTTCATTTGGATTCCAAACACGTCCTGTTAGTGATTTAGATGTACTCTTCCACAATGTTACACCAGCTTCTTGTGTCAATGGACCTTTCATATCTGACACATTTGGTTCATTCAATATCGACTCTTCTGTTGTAAAGAAATACTCATCACCAACAAATGACAAGGTCATCATAAGGATTTCAAAATCAAAAATGTATTAAAGTCCTTTATACAGCTACAGATAGAGGAATAAAATAGAGTTCAAAAATGAGTCGGCTTTGTTTTGTAAAAAGAGATTGCAAAGCTCATCAAGCATTTGATCATCAGTAGATGGTTCTTCCAAACCTACAACGTCGGCTGAATGTAGACATGTTGCTTCAAGGTCATCCATAATTTCTCAAGAACTGCTTGCAAATGCTGGCAATCCATCCATCTGCGACGCAATGGCTTGTGGAAAGCTTGACCACTGCTGACTAGCATTATAAACCCCAGGCTCAATTGATGTGTGAGAATTGCATTCATCATCAAAACTCTTGTTCATATCAAGGCCTTGGTCATTGTTTAAGATGTTTGCAGATGCTGACACTCGGGTAGCAAAACTCACTCCAGCAGCAACTTCTTTATACGCAGACCATTGAGAACTTCCTTGGTAATAGTACCCACGCTCAAGTGGTTCAGTAGAATTGCCATTTGTAGCAAAATTCCTATCTTGTTGCAAATTGCTGGTATTCACTATACTTAGAGTAAGCTTAGGATATCATCCAGGCTTTTTTCTTGGTTTGTACAGACCAGTTCGACACTTAAGCAAGAATTGCTTACAATCATTTGGAGATCGAACCTGTATATATATAGTGAGTATAATCCGAGTGCTTCAGGGAAACATTACCTATGCTCTATTGTACCGTCTAGACATAGTCTCTGACAGACTTTCGGCTATTATTTTCCACCGGCTATTCACTTCCTTGTTGAGCTTGAAAATCTCGTCTTTTTCAAACTTGAGGAAAAGGTACAATGTTGCTAAAATCATAGTATTATAAGCTTCATTGGAAAACAATGTACTTACGATTTTTTTAAAGATTGAATGAGGTAGTTGATCCATCGCTCCTTGCACAATCGAGAGTCTTTGCGATCAACATATTTAGCGACTTTCTTCCAATTTGTTTGACCATGTCGTTTTACAACATTCAGCAATTTTGTTTATCTTGTTTATCAGTCCATGCCCCAAGATCAATATTACGATTAAGACTCCGTTCTTCTTTTGTCGAATTTGGTTTCTATTGCGAGTTGGTACAATAGATTGTAGTTTCTACAATATCAATGTTGCAATGTAGACAAAGTGTGTTTACTATGAGTGATGCATTGTTCACCACCGTATTCTATTGGTATATCAATCAAACCATATTCATAGCAAGGCATCAATTACTTCGTCCATATTCCATTGTCCTTGCTGCATTTTTGAAAATGAATTAAAATCATTGCACTACCAACTCAAGTCAAACAATTGTACTAGTAATTGTATATATATACAATAAATAAGCCAACTAGGCAATACTTCTCTGCACTACAACTCGACAAATACGTCATACTTCCTCCAAAACTCCGGATAAAATCCGGACAGCCCTAAGCCCAATCAATATAACATGAGCTTATGTCCATTCATTTCTTGAGTCGTTATATGACAAAATAATCATTTCCACAATCGTGGCAATGGTGCAGTTCTTTGGCGGTCACGTTTCTGAGTCCAAGACTCTATCTCTTCAAGTCCCTACTGGCAATGTATTAACTATTGTAAATGTTGCATTGGCTTCTGGTTCTACTGCTGTCCTAAGTGTAGAAACCACTGGTGCTGACAATAAAACAATTAAAGTGGCTCTTTGCACTCTACGCAGCAAAGCTGTTGAACAAGTCAAATTGGATATTGTATTTGGTGCTGCTAAAACTAAATTATCTGTTGTTGGTGATGGCTCTGTGCATTTGTCTGGGTATTACCAAAGTGGTCCACCAGAAGTATCAACTGAACAAATCAACAAATTGACTGTGGATGATTTACAAGATATGGTTCAAAAAGCTGCTGTTCGTATCGTGAAAAAGGATCAAAATACGGCTGTTCCTTCGAAAAAACGTCCGGCTCCGGCTCAGGTGAGATATAGTTTTGTGTACATATTGTCTATTTTGCATATTTCCAATTGCAAATTATTTCATTCCATTGTGCTCTTTGGGGCATGCTTCAGTTGGATTGGAATCCAGACCTTTTGGTATATTATTTGTAGCGTTGTCACGAGTTTTTCGTGCTGCTACGTCGCGTGGTCCTTAAGGCTGGTTTCGGTATTTCTTTTTGGAGATACAAAAGGCTTATTATGGTCTTCCCTATCGAATTCATACGAGTCATAACTGCGCTACATATTTTACATTGATATTTCTTATCTATAGATTGAACTATGTACTAAATATTTTATCTTGTGTAGGATGATAATAATGATGCCAAGAAAGATGCTGAAAATACTAAATCACAAGAAAAGGCACAAGCTCAACCAAACTCCAATCAACAACCACAACAAAATGGTGAAGAGCGTACTAAACGCCGAAAGAAAAACAAAAACAAACGCAACAAGCAAAACTTGACTGTGGCTCAACAATAGACTATTAACCTGTACATTATAAACAACCTGTAATATTATGAACGATCTACTATGTAATGATTTGCGTAATTTTGATTAATTTTAAATGAGGGCAAAAGTCACAAGATTTTATTTACAATTCATCTTTGGGTTTTTCGGACTGTGGAACTGTGATAGTTTGAGTTGTACCATCAGGCTTTGCCAATCGGTGAACCAACAATTCATTGCCTTCAAGATCTTTGAATGTCTAAAGATAAAGTTATTAATTGCAAAGATAACAAGGATATAATGTACCCATTCATGATTGTCGTAAGACTCAAAGAAAGCATGGCTGTTTGCATCAATTTCTTGCATAAAAGTAGTCGACCAAAAGAGTTGAATAGGATGATCGAAATTATTTTGGAAAGTCACGCTGATTTTATCACCATCAAGACCATATCGGCGTTTATTCCAGACCCACAAATTGGCAGCCCTATAAGCTTATTTAGCACCAAGCTTTGTCATTTTTTTATACCACTTAGTGCCATCTAATACTGGGCATCCACCATGTTCTGACATTGGATCCAAAGCACCATTGCCTTTTTGACTGTAAAAAAGCACTGCATGAGTCTTACGTGGGTATGAAGCCAATCTAAAATGCAATAAGAATTGAATCAATATTTAGTGAGTACTTGGTGTGGCATTTAATAGCCATATCTTCTTCCCAACTTCCTTTTTCAAAGATAGATAATTCACTTTCATCTGGAACTTGAGCATGTGAAATACCCTCAGGCATGTTTGCTAAGGGAAAGACGGTTTGGCCACCTCGAGTTACATTGCTCAAATACAAAAAGACAGTAGCAAAACTATGAGAAATTAGATAAATTCTTTGAAAAGAGTTACACCGATTCGAACCACCGTATTTTGGGTCCCAATTCCACTCTGGGCTTGTGTGAACACCAAAGTAATCAGTATGAGCAATATAAGCTTGCTTTTGTTGATATCGAAGAAGTTGGAGACCATCAGCCATGTCATCTAAATACAATTATCCATTCACATTTTGCAAAGATTAAAAGTACCTTTATAAGTACCAATACCAAGCAAATCAAAAGCACGCTTATTCAAGCTTACAGCAATTTCCGATTCTGAATCAAAAGCATTTTCGCTTGTTCGCACAGTAGAAGTTCTACAATAATTTAGACAAATTTTCTAGAATAAACATACTTCTTTAAACCATTTTCATGGCCAACATAAGATCGTTGTAGCTTGGAGTGTTCATTGTCAATTTCAAGAATACGATTAACAAGTCCATCAGCTTCTTCATTCGTAAAGAGATCATGAATCAAAAAGACACGAGGTGATTCATTAAACGATTCCAATACAATTGGCTTTTGTGTTGGACTTTGAGATGACTCAACAGATACTTTATGTCCAAACTATAAAAATTCCACCATGATCAAAATGTAATTTATACAATGAAATACCTCTACAAATGGCCAAACAAAGAGCAAATCTGGTGCGACTAAATACAATCGTTCATTTTCGTTAATTTGATCATAATTTTCAACAATAATTCCATTTCCATTGTACACTCGATCAGCTACCGTTTCTTTAACATTGGTGGCACCATCAATAATTCCATCAACAGGTAAAAAAGTTGAAAGGTGCTGAGCCAGTGTCAAACCCGAGGTAACATCTTCAGGTTTAATTTCTACTTGAACTCCATCTGTGGATTCCCCATTGCGGTAAATAGTCACGTGCACAGCATTCACCACTGCGAGGACAACAAATAGTAGTAATCCACGCATGGTAATTTCAAAAATGCTACATAACCGTGACCTCGTACTTTAGCCACGCGCACGTACCTTAGCCGTTCATATCATATGGTTAATAAAGTGTACAATTAAGTACGATTAAGGTGCTATAGAAACACGGGCTATCATCACGGTGAACGACAGGCCTTTTATGTCTTTTTTCTACTATGATTCTTTTCACTTTGTATTTGGGAATAGACTAGAGCTATAGAGCAGATATACTGCAGTTCTATTGTCTTTTCCTACAGCATTGATTACATTGAGAAATAGGTCCAGAGATATGGTTTCTAATAGAATATACAAGAGGTTAAATAGATAACTTTAGCTGGATTGGAAATCAAGAATGCTTAGAATCAATAGATAGATACACCGGAGCAACTCAAAGCCTGTGTATGTGTGTTGGTTGAATTGAGCACAAATAAAGTTACAAGATAGCATTTATTGCTAAAAAGATATTAGGATTACGTGGATAATCTGGATTCGATATTTTGCAAAAGTGATCCTGCGATATTTAGATCATCTTGGTTTGATGTTTCTTCTCGGAATCGACGAAGTAAGACAGCATAATTGACCAGAATATTGGGGTATTTTTTGCCTTGAGGCCATGTATCCAATATTGTAGCAATTATTTTAGGTAATAAGGTATTGATACCTGCGGAACAGCATTGTACCCAATGTTTTGCTTCACCTTCTAGTAATGCTTCAAATACTTCATCATATCTGTTGTCCAAAGCAGTGAGTGTTCGAAGCCCATCTTTTAAAAGTCGCAAGTCTACTGAAGTCGACGATATACGAGAATAATCAATAGCGTTCACAACTTCCATAAATCGATTTTGAATATCCAAGTGAATTGCTCGTGTAGTAGGTTGTAAAAGGCCAATTAATCGATTCATATTTTGAAATTGCGAAGGAAGTAGCGGATTCCAGTATGGTAAATACCGACGGAGGTGTGCCTCAACAAGTTCCAGGCTGCTTTCATACATCGAGGACTCTAATAGTTTTGCCCATTGCATATCTGCAAACGATCGTGATGCAGTCCATGGTTGCCAAGCAGTAAGTTCGACCCGAACAAATGGAGCTACGAGTTGAGCCAAAGCTAAATCTCCATAAATAGCTTTATACATTTCTGGATCAGCTTTTTTCCACGCATTGAAATGCTCAATAATTTGTTCAAGATCCTTGTATTCGTCATCAACATCATCCCAAATTTTAGCACTAGCTTCACTCATTTTTCTGTCATAAGGAACCAAAGCTTCTGTAGCAGCAATACAATCAAGTTTGGCTCGAAGACAATGACATAAAGTTGATGCATATTCCCACATTCCTTGCGCCAAATCAAATGTTTGGCTATCTTTTTCCAGTTGCGATTCCATTTCCGAAATAGCTTGAGCACAATGCATTGCGTCAACCGATGCTCTCATATTATCACGATCTCGAGTATCAACTCGATCCACCAAATCAGCCTGATGATCAATTAAAACTTGTTGTAGTTGTCCAAAGGATTGAAAAGTCAAATCATTTTGCTTTAATAATGGTGCAGACGAACCCTTGACAAGACCAGCACGACGAAGTTGTTCTTGCTCCCATTGTGTATCAGGGCCTTCATCTTCAAAAGCATCTTGTTCTGGTTCAGATAAAGATGCTTCCTGTATTTTTTGTGGTTTTTGTGGTCGATCCATCATTGGAATAAAATTTTCTTCAATCACATCTTTTTCATCTTCTTCATGGGATAATTTCTCTTCTTTATAATCTACTTCTTGTACTAATTTTTCATTAAATTCTTCTTCTTCATGCAATATTGGTTTAGATTGAAATTTTTGATTGTCAATAAGTTCTTGCAATTTTTCCATTGAATAATCCGAATATACGGTAGCTGATGCTCGTTCATCATTGGACAAAACTTGAGCTCTTGCAATTTTCCGTTTTTTTAACGGAATTTCACGTTCATTTTCGTCATCATACTCGACATTCGATTTCTTTGGTTTTTGCAATGGAATTTTCTTGTTTTTCTGATGTAAACGTGCTCGCACTGCATCTAGATCCATACTTTCGTCTTGCACACTTTCTTGTACCTTTAAATCATCTTGTTCAATTGTATTTTGTCGTGCATTCCGTTGGGTCTTCTTTCGACTCCGAAACATTGGTTCTCTTTACCTAAAAATAAAATAAATTTTAATTCTATTTTAGTTTTTCTATACATTTTAGTTATTTAAAAAATGGCATATTTTATCCAATAGTATACTTTTGTTACAATCTTTTCAACCAATCAACTATTAACTTTGAAATTCAACACTATTCCGACTAAAACGTATTTAGTGCTAAATCTTCTTATAACAGTGCAATAAATACTATTTAAAGTATAACACTATTTACAGGACAGTTATCATGTAAATAGTGTGGTTATTGTTGTTGTCAGTAACACTATTTTAGTGGATTACTTTATATGTGATACTGTAATATGATTGGTAGCTTGAAGATATGATCTACCAATCACAACATTGAATGAATTTAATTTATTATTATAGAAAATACAAATAATAAAATGAAAAGTTAAGATTACGTAGTCTAAGGCTCATTTTTGATTTGGCCAAGAACAACATGTCGGTGGTGGTCAAGCAAAAGGCGTATTTGGCTGATAAGAAAGCATTTACGTCGCATTTACAAGTCCAAGCATTAGCAATTCAACTTGTTAAATCGACTGTCTTACAAGGTGTGATTGTTATGAACGATTACGTACAAGAATTGAATTTGGAAGATGAAGATTTGGATGATGAGCCTGAAAAACCAGCATTTATTCCACCAACCCCACGTGAATTCATCATTCGTTGTCAAAAACATTGTATTAAAACTATTAGCAATACGACCATGCTACGTTCGCTTGAATTTTTATCGATTCAATACTTGGAAGTACGTTCAGCTGGTAAACTAGTCAAAGATGTGGCTAAGGTACACTTAGTATCTTATTGCCTAAATTTATTTTTTGTATAGTCGGCTCTTCGTAAATATGCTCGCAATCAAAGTTCATTGACGGCAGCTGTACAAATTGTAAAAACAGGAGCCAAATCGTCCATTTTAACAAGTGTGGCTATCTTTCTTGTGGAAGAAATCATTGCTCTCATCAATGTACTTCAGCAAAAGATCAAGAGAACTTCAGATCAAGCTGAAAAACAATTTCTTCAAGTTACTCTTGTTGGATTACGTCGTTGTGGTCTTGCCATTGTGGCTTCGGCTGCTGGTGGTGCTGTTGGCACATTGATTGCACCTGGACGTGGCACATTTATTGGTGCTTTTGTTGGTGAATCACTTGCTTATGCTTTTTAGATTGACATTTGTTTGGCCCAATTCTAGAATCTATCTGATGTGTTTTTTCTTCGTGTTTTTTCCACCATTGCACTTTTATGGATAGTAAAAGCTAAAGAGAAGAATACATTCACATAAAGCACGCACAAGGTTAACAATTTTATCTATATGTCTTGCAAAAAACATATAGATAACATTGTTAACCTTGTGCTTGGATCTGTAACAATCTATGGCTTTTAATGTTGGTATTATGTGTATTGTTGTGTAGGAAATATGGTATGGATTGGCACTAAAACACTTCTAAGATATCAAGTAGAATCAAAGTCATTTGAATTAAATGATGTAATCTCAAGCAATTGCAAACTATGGATTTTAGCATGAATTAATTCTCTATGGCTTGAATCGAGTCAAGTTTGATGAAAGTTCGAGTGCTGTTGGACGATTTTCTTCGTTCAAAGCCAAATATTGCATGGCTAAATCATTCACCCATACTGGCACATTAACACCATCAAATGATGGACGTAAACGACCTTCAAGGATTTCACAAAGCAATTATGTTGTACCAACAATTTTCCTGTTTCTGGATGACGGACATTTGGATACGGCACTTGATGTGTACAAAACTCGGACAAAATGATACCAAATGAAAAAATATCTGCTTGGCACGTGTACTTTGTGCCATTGATCACTTCAGGTGCCATCCATTGATACGTTCCATACCACTCGTCATCTAGTCATATTCTTCAGCAACACGAGATGTACCAAAATCAGTTAATTTAGTGCCCTTAACATTGTCCAAAAGTACATTTCTTGACTTTAAATCACGATGAATAATCGGTGGTCTGTAAGTGTGCGGATACATAAGACCACGAACAATGCTGAGAATACTTTAATATTTTTGATCCCAAGAAAATTGGTAAGGTGAGTTGGTAGTTAAATAGCTACAAAGATCACCAAGGTCCATGAACTCAACAACACATTCTATTTCAATAGGACGAGTCCAACTAGCACCAATAAATTTGACGATATACGTGCAATCAAGTCTACAAAAATAATTACACTGGAGTGTGATATGATGTTCTTACTGTGAAATCAATATGATTTCATCAATAAAGTTTTGCACCTGTCGTTGTTTGTTCACGGCTTTCCATACGTTTAATCGCAACTTGTTCAGACCATACATACCAAGCCATACTTCACCGAATGCTCCTGAAGCAAGTAGTTTGTTGCTGGAAACAATTAAATCATTAAGCACGAGGCGATGCTGGCGAAGATGGGTGACATCCAAATCAACAGGTTCATTAAGGTGAATTGAGAATCGACCACCATTATTCAGTCCTTGAGTGCCAAGGGTTGGGCCAGTATTTCCAGTATTTCCAGTATTACCAATTTTTGATCCTATTCCAGTTCCTTGGTCTGCAACAGCATAGTATGATGTGTCATTAATTTCTTGTTTTTTCTTCTTGCGTCGGATACAAATAAAAGCAGAAAAAGCAATTCCAATGACAGCAACGACACCAACGATTACCCCAACGATTACTCCGGTGTCTATGGGATGGAAAAATCATATTATACTACAAAAAACTGGTTGGTACTTTCTTGAAGAACTAGACTCGGAAAAGTTCACGATGCAAGCTGTCACATGAAATTGAGAATCTTTTTCAAATAGAGTTTGTATTGTTCCTCCGATGGCTTTGCAGAACGTAGGATCTGTTGTAATACTCTTGTCAATAGCAAATCCTTGCAATACATCTTTCTCATCGCAAGGTCTAAGAGAATTTAGATTGCCGAATTAATAGTGATGTTGTTTATATCGCAGCATTTGAGAAAGCTAAAGCCATAGTCAAATGTTGACAAGAAAAATTATAACACGTACACAACTTCGAGTGATCTTGAGAGTTTGACATTCGCAATAGATTTTAAAGGATTTTTGCCCAAGTTTTTACGATAAAAGGATTAATAACAAACGAGAGCATAATATAGTATAACAAAAGGTGACAGCTCTCCAATCTTGGTTTTCTAATGATTTTATATAGTTGTTGTAGAGAAACTTTGATTCAATGCAGAAATATCATAATTTGGGGAATGGGTGCACATACATGTAGGTATAATCGGATTTGGGAATAAGATTCATGTCTCCAAAATTGCAGTCTTGAATTTGCCTGACTTAAATATTACTTTTTATATTGATTTCACACGTACAGCATCACTATGTTTTCTGGCCATTTGATCCCTGAGGTTACTACATTTTTACAAGATACCAAGTTCCAACTCGATATGAAAAGCTGTGTATGTGTCTTTTGTGTTACATGGAAATTAGGTTTGTCCACGAAGCTGCATTTACGTTCGAGAGGTCCAAAGTGGTGATATTTTTGAACGTCCTACGATATTATTAATTACTAGTGTAAGTGATTGAACAGTACAATGTTCTTGTCGAAGTGGGCAGAAGCATATTTCGTAATGATACCGTGCTTAGTTAACAATGCTTGTACTGCTAAGCACTTAAGCCTAACGTTACCTGGTCCAAATTCGAGCAACGTAGCTGCTATTGGAAACATGAGTAGCTATTCTCAAGCCGAATTGTGCATAGCGTTGTTGAACATGACTAATTGCTATCATTGTTTAGGTTCATTGAAAACTCTGCTTAACCTGGTCAGGCTTGCAATAATTATCGGCAGCAAGTACATTCGGAACTGAAATATAGGTTGAATGTGGGCACGTTGCAAATATCCCTACAAAAGACAGCAAGAACTAAACCAAACTAAGCCACTGCATCAGCTGAAGAAATTGGAAATGCCAAATTAACCATAGCTGCTAAATAATGCCTTGCTAAAGGTAACAATCCTATACAACGAAATGCTTGGTTGACATGGTCTCTTTTGTGTGGACTTGATTAATAAAATCACAATTCAAGCATAAGGCTCTGAGAGGAAATTCACGTGGTTTCAGGTTCCTTTTCACTCACATGGCAATGTCTTATGTAGTGTTCGCAAATATACAAAAAATTGATTTTATTAAACAAAAATACAAAAATGTAAGATGTAAATGTAAATAAATGTAAATGCCAAGTGTATTTTTCTACGTCTTCGTCATCAACTTTGCTTTA
>JNBS01002630.1:0-19819 GCA_002081575.1 Thraustotheca clavata
AGCTCGTAAAGCACTTAAAGAGCTACATATGCTACTTAAAGCTCACTCAATTGCTCTCAGACACGTTGAATATTCACTTTCGAGTGCCGAATTTCGCTACTTTTGCTTTATTGAGAGCTGTGAACAAGTCGATTCAGGTCCATTTGATCCAAGTCTACGTACAGGGTCTGTTGCCTCGGTTGATGCAACAAATACTCGTAGACGATCGCAAACAAAATAGCTTCTGCATTAGTTTCAATCGGTTATTGCAATGGCGACGCATGAAGATGTTCGGGAAGCCTCAACGACGATGAATGACATTGAACAGCAATCAGAGATGCTCGTGATGGATTATCTACGTAGTTCACGCTGTATGAAGACAATGGATGCGTTGTCCAAGTGGATTACTGACAAGGCTAAAAAATCCCATCGAGCAAAGTCAACGAGTGAAATCTTTAACAACGACGTGGCTGCATACAAGGAATCGAGTGGAAAATCATCTTCTGTGCTTGAATACATGGTACGTTGATCGATACTGGGATTGAATGATCAATTGTGTTAGATTGGCATGCGAAAACAATCGAAATTGAGGTTAAAATGAGGAAATGGTTGTGGTGGTTGATGATATTGTAGCTGCATCAGCCCTGATGTACAAGTAGCAGAAAAGAAAGAATGGACAAGTGAAGATATTGCATTGCTCAAGAAAGCTGCCAAGAACACAGCCAATATCAGTGATAAAACTGAACGATGGAAAAATGTAGGAAGTGTGCTTGGACGAAGTAAAAGGGATTGCTATGAGAAATACAAAGAACTCAAGAAAGAAAGAAAAGTTAAAGTGGGAAATGTAGCTGTAGCTAAGCCATCCAAGGAGAAAACAAAGATTAAAAAAGTTGAAAAAGAGGAATTAAAGTTGAGCCAACCGTGGATTGAACCAAAGAAATTATTATCACAACGACAAGGTGCCTCTGTCGTACCTGAGGCTACAACGTTGTTAATATTTTAAATCTTGGCTAATTTTAAGCATAGATCAATGGTCAGCAAGTCGAATAAATATGAAGCTGTGACCGTCATTGAAGATTGTGATGATTTTGACACCACCTTTGAACAGACCGCTCCAAGTAAAATATCTTCTGTACCAACTCGTTCAGGTTAGTATCAAGCGATGAAAACAAATTTTATCGAGATATTTAGGCACTACTGCTCAGGGAAAGTTGATAAATAGTAGCGATGCTGCTTCTATTCGTAAATTGTTGTTTTCAGATCCGAAAATGAGACTTTCAGCTCACTGGACTGATCAAGTACATCATTATTTCGTGGTTACTTTGCGATTAATCTTGTACACAGGGATTTTCTTTTGCAAAAGATAAAAATCTCAAATTTGGCATTATACAACTTGAAGGTGGGCCTTGTGGTGTTATGGCTGTAGTCCAAGCTTATACTCTGAACTATTTGACTCAAGATAGTAATATCGATTGGCAAAACGTACTCTAATTGTATTTTTCATCTAAACAATTCGTAGCCAACAACAGATCAACAAAACATGGCACTAACTCGTGCGTTAACTCAAATTATTTGGCAAGCAGGATCTGGTAAAGGATGTACTGTGGCATTACAAGGACAAACAGTAAACTCGCTTTGAAGAGTAAATACGACATAAATCTTACATAGAAAACTATTGAGAGTTTGCTACTTTCCACTTTGACGTCACAAGCTCAAGCACGAGACTTTATTCAGACCAATTTGACTCAAGTATAATTCACTAACCCGTTGAAATTATTTTACAATTGCTTAGTTTATGAATGAGAAAGGCTATGGAGTTGTTCTACTTGTGGTTTCCGTCATTCTTTCACGAGGAACCTTGGTAGTTCAAGGTGACATGGATGCACCTACTGGTGTTCCTTCTACACTTGTTGGAGCTCACGATTATTGCACACAAGTAAAATATCTTTCAGCGTATAAGCTTGAGTGGAGTCTAGGAAATAGTAAATTTGCTTCTTGTGGGATACGCAAGTAGCAATGTTTTCGATGGAAATCAAGACCTTGGAAGTGAAAGTGATAAAATGCTTCTTCGTGGCATTCAAAAGCAAGGTAATATTGCAATTGATTTCATTTGTGAGGTGTCATAATAGGAACTGTCGGCTTTTTAACTCTCTTTGAAGCTTATGAGTACATGGTTGTTGGCCAGCATTTAAAGCAACCATACATAGACATTTGGGTCATTTGCAGTGAATCGCATTACTCTGTTCTCTTTGGTGACCCCAAGAAACGAATCACTACAGGAGATGTAAGATAATTATGATCTCCTTAAGATGATGATTCCTTGTAGAAATCGTTTGATTTGTTTTATTTTGACGGACTTGCGAATCAAGATGAGTTGATTCGACTTACGATAGATCCTAATGGTCTGGAAGAGCCCATGAAGCCAAATCACAATGATAAAACTCTTGTTCCTCCCTTGGACTTGGTTATTCGCACCAAGTGGTCCCTCGCAACGATCGACTGGAATGGCACGGAACCACTTTTGTAGTGAGCAATTACTTGTTACATAATACATGAGAGCTAGTCTACCGAATGCTAGCTGAACGAAATCCAACAGTGTGGCTCGAAGGTGCTTTTTTCGTGACTGCTGGAGGAGCAAAAACATTCCAGAATCGCAAAGTTTCATCAGCAGCCCCCGACACCACAGTTGTCAAATCTGGTCCACCAGCTAAATGCAAAACACGGGCTGAATGTCCCGTTAATTCTTTAACTTTTTTCATTGTAGGATACGACCAGAGGCACAATTCATTCTGCGCGTAGCCATGAGAACTCAGGAGTTCTTTTTCTGTAGGTGACCAAAGGAGAGAACATACTTGAGACCCCGTGTCTGTCGAATGCAGATTAGCACCCGTTTGAGCATTCCAAATTTTAATTGTACGATCTGCAGTCCCTCCACCCGAAGCTAGGACATTGCGTTCCCATGGACACCACGCTAGAGCTTTGACTGCAGCCGTGTGATCTGTTAATTTGTGCATTGGAGTTGTGTTCATTTGATTCCAGATACACAATACATTGTCATTGCCACCAGAAGCAAGTTTGGTGCCATCTGGAGACCAGCTAAGACCACACACTTCCTGTTCATGGCTATTGAGCGTGGCTACGATGTGGTTTTGTACACGAACATCATGGTGTAAGATCGAAGTGTCTCGAGATCCCGTCGAGAGAATGTGACGATTCCAAGACAAAGAACCAACGCGTGCAGAATGTCCATCTAGAGTGCGTAAACGTTTACAAGCATCTGCATCCCAAAGTTGCACGGTTGAATCACTGCCTCCAATGGCTAAAGTATTGCCTTCTTGGATCCACGACACCGAACTAATGTAATCATCGCCTTCCATAGACATAAGTTCATCAATCGATCCTGTGCTTGCATTCCAGAGATACAATGATGCACCGAGAGCTACAGCCAACACATTATTACGACCCCAAGAGAGTAGATTGAGGTAATAATCATCCATGAGTTCAGGTGCATCAAGTACTTTTGTTGGAGCAGAAGGAATATGGCGTTGTAGCAATGGCTTAACTTTGGTGACTGTCGAACGTTTGCTGTAAAGAGCATTAAGAGAGCCATGAAAGGAGGCTGGATCATCAGCTACAGGAGGTTTATCCTTGAAAGCCAAGATACGATGGCCATCTACATCGTTGGTACCCAAGATTGACTGGGCTAGACACGCTTGGAACGATTGTTGTGGAGTGCTTTCTCCACTGGTACTCGTTGTTGGTTTAGTCTCAACGCTTTTGAGACTTGATACCTTGATATCCATTGCTGCACGATTAGGAATAAAGCGATCGTTCTACAAGTGCCTTGAGCATCTTGTGCTATATGAATAGAGCTAGAAGTACCGTGATTTTCTGTCGTTTGACGGGCGATGGTGATGGCACTTCGACATTTTTCTTCTTTCTCTTCCAGCGAGGTAACACTGATGATTCCAATGGACCTGCAGTCATCTGCAAGAGGAACTCCATCTCTGCAGCAGCATTCACTTTCTTCTTTGCTGAGCTTTTCGTCGTATTTGGCGTACGAGGCGCAAGAGACCGCGGAGGTGAAGCACTCGCCATCGTCGCTGCCTTTGAAATTTCAAACTCAATTTCATATGGCACACCGCCTCCTTTACATCAACCACGTCTCTATCTCATATTCATTGCATGTGTCTTTATCTTCACTTTATGTGTATGCTTTATCTCTTTATGTGTAGTGTGGACTGCTATCTCTGTATTTGGCTGCATTTGGAGCATCTCTATCTGGATAATATTCATAGCGGATACAAGCGAAGAAGGTTGTATCACCTTCTCCACTTGATATCAGCTTTGACTCTGATCAAACAGTGCTTCGAAAGCTCTGAATGGCTTCTAAGTGCGTATTTAGGCCATTTCTATAGCTTGGTATGATGTCTTTCTTGTACTAAGGCTCTTGATCCATGTAGATTATTGTTATGTTTGCTTTGCTGTTGGATCGCATTGCATTGCGTAATGCTAAAGCTAAAGTCTATGTATGATGAACTTTATATCATGCGAATCTTTATGCATTGTTTTGAGCTAATATCTTTGCTTGGTATACTTATTAAATGATATTTAATAAGTTATTTTGATGAGATTAACAACAGAATTCATTAAGTAGAAATGGGAATGGTGTAGATAAACGTATTTGATCTCTATGTGTATTATCTGTTGCTTACAAAAGTGATTTCTGTTGTGTAGAGAATATCTGTGGTTTTTCCATCGACAAATTGAACACGAAAGATATCATGGCTCACTTGTACATACATGAATCCATGAGCCATATCAACATGAACAAGATCAGCATTGGCTCGAGCAAGAGGACGTAAATCATGTAGAGCATAGCCTCCAGCTCCAGAGGTAAAGAATTGGATGTTATCTCTTCGAATATGTTCCAGTGCATGATCATGACCATTGAAGTATGCGTGTACGTTGTATTTCTCGAGAAGAGGACGGAGATGGGTGATGAGCTCAGGAGTATCTCCATTGCCTGCGTAGCTGTACACAGCCCAATGCCCAACTACAACGGTCCACATACGAGAGAGCTGGGATGGATTTGCGAGAGATTTTGGTGCTGGAAGAGCTAATGTGCGTTCAATCCAGTCGTATTGCTGCTTGCGAGAGAGAGGAGACGTTTGTTCATTCATTGTAGGTGTGCATCGAAAGTCACGTTCATGGGGAGGTTGACCACATACAAGATCACACGCATCAAGTACGAGAAAGCGAACAATCGTCGAATTGTCAACACGTTGATCAAAGGAATAGTATCTAGATTGAATTCAATGCATTTAATTGATGTTAAATGTACCTTTGAGGGAATTTCCACACATTATTAGTGCGTTTAGCATAGCTAAGCATAGCATCAATTGACCCTTCACAATCATGATTGCCAATGCTACAATCAACATTAAGATTCATATTCAAACCATATAGATTCATTCTTACGTGATATACCAAGGTATTTTCAATGCAGGATGACGATAGATCTATTCAAAGAAATGATTTCCTTTGTTATATTTCATCATCATGTACATTTTCAAACTTTGCTATAACAATTGAATCATCCGCAGAGAGCATGCTACATTCAGTCCATGTTATTGTACTGCCACGTAGCACATGCCTTACCCATGATCATAAATTTGATCACCAGTAGATACAACAAACGACGCTCTTGGTGTTGAATTATCGACAAAGTCTGCTAAAGAAGATGCGACTTGCGTTTGCACGCTTGATCCTATGCCAAAATCACCCATAACAATAAACCCAAGAGGAGCAGGATCTCCAACAGGAGGAAGCTTCTTTAGACGCACAGACTTGGCACGTAGCTTTAGCTCTGCAGCACGTTGAATATCAACGTTCGTACTCGTCATAAAGTAGCTCAAAATGTAGATGCACCATGTCACGAGCACTCCGACGGTCATCCATTGGGATAGCCTCATCTCCAGATGGCAATAATTAGTGTGAGGAGACACTCAGTAGCGTAGTAGATGTAGAAGCAACATAAATCCATGCTTAAATGCACATAGAGAGAGGCTCTACATGCACCTGAGCATTGATTTACATTGTTCTTCTCTACTGTGTGTCTTTCCTCCGGATACACAATAGGTACGATGGG
This sequence comes from Thraustotheca clavata, assembly GCA_002081575.1. Classification (NCBI taxonomy): domain Eukaryota; phylum Oomycota; class Saprolegniomycetes; order Saprolegniales; family Achlyaceae; genus Thraustotheca; species Thraustotheca clavata. The sequence continues at coordinate 6,131 of JNBS01002630.1, forward strand.
CAATGGGATCTCAAATGGCAGCGGTGAGGAAGGCAAGTTCATCGGACTCGAGAACTTTGGCAATACCTGCTATTGTAATGCGATTCTACAAGCTCTCTACTTCTGTGAACCCTTTCGACGAGGTCTAGTGAGCCATTATCATCTCAAGGTACGTAAATCCTCGAGAAAACAAGTGCCAAATGAAATAGAATGGTTCAAGAGGACAAACGCTGCTTGATTGCCTCGCTGAATTGTTTGAGAAGATCTCATTGCAGAAGAAATCAACAGGCGTGATCACACCGAAAGGATTTGTAGCGAAATTACAGAGCGATAGCGATATGTTTCGAGGCCCGATGCATCAAGTGCGGTTGAAATAGATAAAGAAATAGTCGATCTGGAATTCCACTAGGATGCACACGAGTTTCTTAACTACATGATCAATGCCATGTGCGATGCTGTCGAAGCCGATATGAAGAAAGGATTTCCTGCAACTCCAGGACCATTTAAGACATGGGTGCATGCAATTTTTGAAGGCATTTTAACCAACGATACCAAGTGTTTGAATTGCAAGACAGTCTCGACAAGGGAAGAAACCTTTTTGGATTTAAGCCTTGAAATTGAAGCCAATACATCCCTTGTATATTGCTTAAAACAGTTTGGCAATGTGGAATTTATGAATGGTGAAGACAAGTTTTTCTGTGATAAGTGTCATAGTTTACAGGTGCATTTTCTATTTCTTTTATCGATTTAATGGTACATAGGATGCAGAAAAGCGAACAAGTATCAAACAAACACCATTGGTATTGGCATTGCACCTCAAAAGATTCAAATTCATATCCTTTTTTACTATGACATATCGATGATGTTGTATATTGGAGGCTCCTTAATGATTCTGTACATTGAAGATACACAATCTTTTGCAAAGTTATTTCATCGTGTATTATTTACTACAAACCTCAAGTTGCCAGACACTATAGTACGATTGCTCATGGAGTATAATGTATCCTTAAATGTGATAGACTGAAAAGCCTTGTGAACGTCGATATGAACTCTTTAGTGTTATCATTCATATTGGCAATGGCATGAACGAAGGGCATTATGTGAGTTTGATACGTTGGAAGGCACAATGGTTTCTCTTTGACGATGATACCGTCACAGTATGAATTGTGTTTGATATGAAATTTACTGTGTCTAGTCTGTAGATGATCAAATGCTTGAAACATGCTACGGTTCAGGCAATGTACGTATTGCAATAGTCTATAAAAGATGATCTTTTACTGTATAGGCATCATCAAATAATGCTGCTGGTTACATCCTCTTTTACAAACTCGCTCATTAGAAAAACAAACGCAGATAGATTTGTCGAAAGATTAATTACGACGATTTTTCCATCAGATGAATGGGTTTTAAAATTGATACTTTGTTTGTTTCGACAATGCATCCATTCATAATCATTTCATCCAAGATAAAATGTGCTTTTTCCAGATTGAACATAATATCAAGTTCACATACACTTTCAAAATATTTGTCCATTGTTTCCACAAGTGCATGAATGAATTCAAGAATTCCCAATTCATTGTCCGAATCATCATTGTTGACACCAACAATAAAAAACAAAGATGCATACCGACGATAGATCACTTTGTACCCACGATATTCGACAAACGAACATTGATTTTCATTTCGTCCCAAACATTTACGAATAATCTCTGCTTCCAATGCCACACGCTCAGCTATAGGAAGAAAGTCCACGTATTGTGCCAAACGTGTTTGGCCTTGTTTATTCACCATTAATACAAACTTGATCATACTTCTCTTCACTTGACGTCACTTTGTCGAATGCCGCTCATTTCTTAATAAATTCCGGATAAAATCTTATCCGATTAAGATATGACAATATCCGGATAAACACCGCATAATACCTGTGTTTATCCGGAAATTAAGATAAGATTATCCGGACAATAATATTTTTTGTGAAAAGAGGGAGCTCATTTCCGTTTTCACCGTGCGATGCGCAAGTCTCAAGTGAAGGGCCGATCCGAGCAATATCAGAAGCTATTGAAGGCGCGAGCAGCAGCAGCACGAGGCGAGAAGATTTTGGATCAGGACGATGAAGAGTGGGAAGAAGGAGAAGAAGAGTCGGAAGATGACCAAATGCATTCGGGTACAAGTCGCAAAAGACCAATTAGTGCATTGCAACCATCAAAACCAAAAGATCCGAGGCAACGACGTTTGGCATTGCAACAAAGAACAGCTACGGAAAAAGATGTTGCAATGAAATTGTTGGAATTGCAGGCAAAACCAGTGGTGAAATCGATTTTGAAAAAACCAACTGCAGTTGCACGAAAATCAATTCAAGTGATTGAACCACCAATAGGACAAAATGCTGCAAAGAAACCAAAAGCGCCAGTTGTGCATAAAAGACCTAATCGTTCGAAAACAAACAATGAAAGAATTGGCGCAATTTTGACAACACAAAATAATGATAGCAAGTATGCTACGTCGACTTTGGGACAATTTTATGAAGAAATCTTGAATTGGGATTTTGGAGATGCCCTTGCGAAAGAGAGTAAACCTGGATTGCTTAATGCGCCAGCGGAGATTCAAGTGCCAAGCAAATTTGAATCGTATCAACATTATTTTAATGTGTGGAAACCTTTAGCAGTGCAAGAAATTCAAGCACAATCTTTGAATGGCATATCTTCGGAAATGCCCCCTGCTATTCCTATTATTTGTACCCCACAAGTTACCTTTGGTTCCAACACAGTCAAAGTTTCGACATCATACAATAAATTATACAATGGAAATGACAAGAAGAAAAGACTCAATGATTTGGTAGAAGTCCGAAAAGATGATTTAGTGCTTATTTCAGAAGATCCTCGTTTCTTAATTAATCGAGTACATCCACCGAATGATCCAAATGCTGTGATGTCTGTTGGGACACTTGGTATTGTTGAATCCCAACTCCAATCCAGGTATTTTATTATTCACGAAGCATTTCTTGATAGATATCTTAGGGAAGGACTGGTATTCATATCCACATGTGCTCGATGGAGAGAGCTACAGTGGGTCAATAATAAACCTCTATTTATGTTTAAGATTGGAAGCCTGGTAACCAGTCTGCGAGAATTTCGTGCTCTGTGCGAATGTCGTGATTATAAACTGATGAATCTTTTACTCTCTGGTTCTTCCTTACCAAGTACTATGCGCCTTGATACACTTGGTGCTGGCTATGTGCAATGGATGCGAAATACTTTTAATACGTCGCAGCAAGAAGCTATCACCGCTGCAGCTACATCCGAAGGATTCACACTCATCAAAGGCCCACCAGGAACAGGGAAAACCACTACATTGAAAGGACTTTTGAATTCGCTGCATTTGAGAGAATACAATCGCTACTATAATGCAGTGCTCGATGTTGCCAGGAGACCTGATCAAGACACATATAAGGCATGGGCCAGAATTGGCAGTGAGAAGCCCCATATTTTGGTATGTTTTAAGGCCATGAATGCTGTATTCATGCTTGACATAGGTGGCTGCACCGTCCAACATTGCAGTTGATAATATTGTGAGTAAAATTATGGAAGAAGGATTCTGCGATGGTGAAGGACGTCGATATTTTCCACATATTGTTCGTGTTGGTCGTGGTGTTGTACGATATGAAATCATTTATTGCATTTTCTAATATTAATTAGACTGCCAACGTCAAGAGTGTTTCACTGGATGGAATGGTCGAATCTTTATCATCTCAGCCTCTAGAGATTGTCGAAATGCGTGTGGGTCAGCTAACTCATGAGCTCAGAATGGTACTACAAGCTCTTTATTAGCACATAAATGATGATTTCTTGTTAGGTCGAAAATGACGCAGCAAGATTGCGACAGGAATTACGCAATGTAATTGCTTGGATCCATGAACACGTATCAGAAAATCTACATGCTGCTCGCAACCCTACACCAGAACCAGAGGCTCCTCCACCACCACCAGGATCCCCACCACCTCCACCAACTACTTCCCCACCACCACCTCCTCCCTTGTCGCCACCACCTCCACCTCGTGTAGACACTCCTTCACCACATATTTCGAGTGTTATTACAGAACCAGAGGATGCACCACCTCCAATTGTGAGCCAAAGCATGTTCTCTATCGATGCAGAACCAGATCAAGATCATAGTGCATTGGTAGTATACCGATCAGACTCGGAAGAAGATGAACCAGTGACTTTTTGCGTGGATGATCCACCATTCTATGCAATGTTGGAAGATGAAGAAGATGAACCTCTACCCCGCCGCACCGAAGATGATGAAGTTGATGAACCATTGCCTACCATGAAAGTTGAGCCTGGTACCATCATAAATGTTGATGAGAATACGCACGATATGGAAGTTGACGAACCATTGCCTACAAATACCACGAAAGTTGAGCCTGCGAACAACATGAAGGTTGATGATAAAACGCAGGACATGGAAGTGGATGAACCATTGTCAACACTAAAACTGCAAGTCGACGAACCGATGCCACCACATAACATGGAAGATGAAGAAGAAGATGAACCATTGCCTACAGCTCCTCGCTCCTCACCTCAAGAAGAACCAGAAGAAGTTGATCGATGGCCATCGCCACCACCCGAGGAAATGACTGAGTGTCCTACTCCACCTGCCCCAGACGATGATGCAGATGATGATGAAGATATTCCAGGCCCACCTCCAGATGAACCTGTCGTTATTGATTACAATAGCTACATGCCATACAAGGATATTGCCCAACGCATTAATTTGTGTTTGGAAAAAGCAAATTCGGTAAATCTCGTTCTGATCTTTATGTTTCATGCCTTTGTAGCTGCGACTCGAATGGCAACGATATAGCATGGTTCGACAATCATTACAGACAAACAAACGTGTTGCAAAAGAAACACAAGAACAACTTGAGAGCTCTTTTCTTGAATCGGCACATATTGTATTTACAACATTAAGCTCTGCTGGCCATCGAGCCCTTGATGATTCCAACAAATATGATATTCTCGTTATTGATGAAGCTGCACAAGCAGTCGAACTGTCGACTATTATCCCAATGAGGTATTTCGCTTTCGAGACTCAATTTAATTCATGATATCGTTGTAGATTTGGCAGTAAGCAATGTGTATTAGTTGGTGATCCACAGCAATTATCAGCTACTGTTTTCTCTCGTACAAGTGCTCAATCTTTGTACGAACGCAGTTTATTTGAACGTCTTGAGAGCTGTGGTCATCCTGTGCACATGCTACGCACACAGTATCGTAGGTATGTTGATTTCTATCATGAATCCCATTGACTGTATCATAATTAGTCATCCTGTCATCTCTGACTTTCCAAGACACTATTTCTACGGAGGTTTACTTGAAGATGGAGACAATGTCAAGCAGCCTTCGTACACCAAACCATATCACAATTTAGCTCCTGCCTTTCAACCTCTTGTCTTTTGGAACATATTAAGCAGTCGAGAACACACAGGAGCAGCATCTCGTTCGAATCAAATGGAAATTGATCTCGCAGTCAATTTGTACTTGACACTCCGCAATACATGTCCTCCTACAGACATTCGTGGCAAAGTTGGTGTTATTACACCATATTCTTTTCAAATGGAAGAGCTAAAGAAAGCATTTTCTCGTGCTTGCAATGGAGATTACTCTCATGATGTTGAAATCAATACTGTCGATGGATACCAAGGTCGAGAAAAAGATATTATCATTTGTACGTCATTGTCTTTAATGGAGCTCATGTAATGATAGTGTCGACGGTGCGAGCTGATCCAAAGAAAGGTGTTGGGTTTCTTAATGATATTCGACGCATGAACGTTGCGTTGACAAGAGCCAAGTATGCGTGCTATGTAATCGGTAGTGAAGCTGCTCTGAAATCGTCCAAACCTTGGCGAGCATTGCTTGATCATGCTCGCAATGCAGCATGCATGGTGCATGTGTCGAATCCCCAGGAAAACTTGCTACAATTGCATCCTTCACGTGCAGATTTTGTACGAGGACCTCGTTTTGGAGGACGAGGAAGAGGACGCTTCAATAGTGGTGGAAGGAATAGAAGTTGATGAAGATGATGATATAGAGGTGGTTATCTTGTATATCTTTTGGTGGAAACAGTAGGATTGATTTGAGGATGGCGAAAAAGCTGCTCTTTGAAAAGATCAAACACTTTCTCCATGAGGTCTTTGAGGCACTAGATGAAGATGCTGTTGAGATTTCTGTGCTTGGAGACTTGTTTGATGAAAGCCATCTACGCCTCGAAGACCTCTTTGTTAAACCTTCCGTCTTTAACATGCTTCCATATCCGATCGAACTCGTGACGGGATACCTTGGACAGCTTAATGTAGAAGTAGCCTTGTAGATCAAGCATTTCGGATGCTTAATACGTGTAGGGATTACTTGGAGCAATGGCAGGTTCTCCATTGCAGCTGATTGTACGCAATGCGAACTTTGTTTTTCGTGTAAAATCGGTCGATTGGGATGATGAAAAAGCATTACGCTTTGCAAATGAACTTTTAATTGCACTAAAACATCGTTTGTGGAATCGACATCACATGGGAGTATTGCATCATACTTGCATGAACATCTAATTCTTGGTGACAGGGCAAAGGAGCTATAAAAGTTGAATCGATGAAGACATGGATCAAGGTACAAAATTGTCGGATTTTAAAGCTGTGAATGAAAAGTAGAGAAGGATGTTGGCGACGATAGATCAAATGACAGTCAAATGGGAAAATATCAATATTCGAGTGGAGGTACTCTTGGATTGAGAATGATTACAGACTTTTTGGTAGATTCCTCTTGCAGATTCTTCCTTGCCTTTGCAAGTATTTGGAATACATATTCCTGTACGATTTGTTATGTTTTAAATGGTTAATGATGGAATTACTAGGCAATCTCGGTGACATCGTGTGAATTAGCACATCGAATTGTTCATCGTGCAGAAATACCAATACAATTACAAAATTGTACAAAAGAACTTCTTGCTAAACTTGTATGCATTGAACGATTTGAAGTTTATACAACTACTACTCCAAACAATGCGCAATTGACATCTTTGGAATGGAAAGATCAATTTTTACATGTCTGGCCACATGAATTGAGATCGCACGTGCTATTGCCGATGAATATTAAAGTGAAATTGGATATGGAAAAAGCTACGTATAAACTACTAGCAATCGATGTAAGCGTGACGAAATTTCATGTTACATTCAATCCTACAACAGTAAGAAAGATTGTTTGACATTACAACTCATTTCTTTGGTTAGATTGATTTGCTTATGCGATTTCTTTTACATTTAGAAACATTTGAAAGATATACACGCTTCCGAAAGCTTAGACCAACCATTGTGCAAAAACATCTACAGCCACCATCAATACTGGAACTACCAGCTTTCTTTATTTTGCCACAGGTTGATACTCCATCAATCTGTGGCAAAATGAAAAACGGGTGTCGTCGTGTATTTAATGCAAAATTGATGTGGAAATATGCAACAAATTGCATTCTTTCCGACTTACATCCTCAGCGAGAAAGTATTTGGCTAAGTCCATTGATACTTGAATACACTGACCTGTATAAACGTCAAGTAAGCAAGAAATATGTGGAGCAAGTAACTCAAGAGTTGGCTGAAGATATGACAGAGTTTAAACCACTGCTTCCCGAGGTATTTTGTAGTCTTTTATTTAATCTGAAATGTCTAGTACAAACCTTTATCGCTGAGTGAAGCGTGGGCACTATCGGATTACATTTATAAGGTAATTAAATCAAATACTTCTGTTGAAATATTAATGGGATAGATTCCCATGGATCATCAATTGTTATGTCGAGCTGTATGTGATCGTATTATTCGCCAAGAATTTATTCGTTTGAATGAAGCTCCATCCCGAACACGAAGTCAATCAGCAGCTCCACAACCTGTTGTAAAGGTTTCCACTGCTTAATTGTTTTGAATTTACTTTGTGTTTTAGCGTCGAAGTCTTCTTCGCTTGGGTTCAGCCCATGATTTAACGAGTCAGCAAGGGTGGCAACCACTTTCAAATGTGGAAGAATTTCTATTTGGACAAGAAGCACTGGATGTACATGTGCCTTTAGTCAAACCTGATGATAAAACTTCACCACTGATAACCACATTGCTAAGATCACCACGTCCAATGGTAAATATTGTTTTTGGTCCATTGCGTTTTACGCTGTGTGGAGCCGCAAATGCCAAAACCTCACAGTTTAGTTCGTATTTTTATGACGAATTATGGGCGATGACTTGTGAATCATTGACTTTTACCAGTGTTCTTTCAATTGGACCAAAATATGTATTGTTGGAGCTACGTTTGGGCAAAATATGCGCAACAATGGCTCTACGAAAGGGTGATGAACATGTAGTTTTTCATATCGAACAATTTGTCTTATATTTACATAGTTTAAAGCAATTGAATTCGACTATATCCACGAAAAAGCTGACGGATTTCTCTATGTGGGACTTCGATATGATCCTCTTTTGGTACTTTTCCTAACTCAATACTTAGGGTACTAATTCTTTTTTAGTTGAAGTCCCCTGATACAAAATGGTTGTGGAAGAGTAAATGTATGATTGGGAAAATCAAAGCTGCGCTTTCAAATACATTTCTTGAGCGTTGGTTATCCTCAATTGATGGAGGTCTCTTATTTATTTTGATTGTCAATCTAAATTCATGTAGATCGCTCATTGAAAGCATTGGTGAATCAAACTTATAAACGTGGTTTTCATACTTCGACTCCCAAGAAAACTTCCAACTCGAAAAATCAACTCAAACACGTCTTGGAACAACTACTTGTTTCGACATCGTTGGTAGAAGTTGCTATGGGTGGTATCGATGCATCTATTACGATGAAAACTCTGGCATGGCTTAAACAACTTAACCTGAGCCCTGAAGCATCATTGGAACGAACGCATCTCTTTGTTCCTCCTCATGCAGCAGCACTTTCAAATGACTCGATTGCAAATGAATGTGTCGTCGATGTACTCCACCATCGTCTGACATTTGCTGGTTCAGCTTCAGGACATCGTGCTGCAATCGAGTACTTATTAAGTTCATTGCTTTAAGTATTTTCATATTGAATCCTATCTAACACTGTTGGTCTTGACAGATTTCTTCTTAGGATTTGTGGCATTATTTGGGGTTTTGTGTGGGTACACGTTGATATCAGTCGTTCAATGTCATCTATAGAATTGGCCACAATATCCTCAGGAGGAAGGTTTTTTAGCAATGGAAAAGACTGCACCGATCGATTCATAGAGCGAATGGATTGAATATGCATAGGTGGTGCAAATGCATGTTGTGGAGGTGGACAAGAAGGTTGAAATTTAAGCTGAAAATTTGGCATGAGAAGGCTCAAGTCTTTGCAAACAACTTGAGAAGAGTCGGCCAATTTCCTGCAGTGAATTGGACTTGAGATATTGTTCAATGAAGCATTTGTCGATAGCACTAGAGAACCTTATCTTGATATTAGAATCAGAATTGTAGAGATGAATACCCATTGTGACTGAAAAATGAGAAGTTAATTGATTGTCATCGATCGATTTACATTCAGGAGATGGTTTTTTTAACTTTAAACTTGTTCGAGATGCACGAGTTTTCTTTCTCAAAAGAATTTTTTCTTTAGCTTCTTCACCAGCAGCACGTTGTCTCTGTACTAAACGTAAAGTTTGTGTCAATGATTCCACGTAATCTGACAAATTATCACTTTCTACCACCTAAATCATGAATATTATACAAATTACCTTTGTGAATATGATACCATGTAGCCGAGTAAGAAAATAAGTCTATGATATTCTGTTGCTGTTAAGGAAGGTCCAGATGAAGCATTCCATTGTATCCATGGACAATGCATGAGTGTACGCACAGCACTTTTTTGTAAATTGGGTTTCTTGGCTCGAATCAATACTGTGCCAAGAGAAAAATACATACTGCTAAGCTATACAAACAATGAAAACTTTGGTAAAAGATAATGGTACCATTAATGCAGTGATTTCTGATTGTCCTTGGGAAAAGTAATTCCACCTAAAGAAGAGATATAGTAAATAGATGATGATTATTAATTAGCTTACCACTCAGTTAAAATTCGTTGAATTGATGGCATTTTCATTAAGAAATTAATTTGAAGTTCAGATTCAGCAATGAAATGAACTAATTCTTCTGCATCCATTGAACGAGACACAGAACTCTTTGAAAAAGGATTTGTTGAATCAAAAGCAATAGATGCACTTTTAGCTCCATTTTCTTTCCACCATGCATCTAAATGACGAATTGTAGATACAAAATAGGCCATTGAGTCCTGCAAAGGAACTCCTGTTGGCTTTTTGACACGCTTTACCATCAACTAAATTTGAAAAAGTCCGTTGTGTATCAAGTCTAATTTGTTTACTTAGATAACTTAGCCTGCAACATAACTTGACCTAACATACAAAGGTAACGATATATCCCCACTACATTTAGTTAACTTGAAATGCCATATGTTATTTCCAAACTACTACTACATAGTGGCAACCAAAGCACTTTCGCATAAACCTAACTCAGCAAAGCTCAAATAATAAACAAAAACTCTTCCCTTGAGCTCTGTTGGGTTAATTCCATCCAAAAGTGCTTTGGTTGCAAGTCTGGAAAATAACATATGGACCCAAAAGTGGCGGGGATATATCGCATTCCGCATACAAATGATGTGAGGCACACTATTTACTAAGTATTGGTTGTAAATGATGTGAGTAATACTATTTACCAGAATGGAAATAGTGTAAATCCATAGTAGAGTTTGAAACCAGTGAAAAATTTTCATGCTTCGTCGAGTTCTTAGGATCGCATCACCGCGTTTGCGCGTACGAGCATTAGCTACATGGGACCATAAACGTGAAGCTCCAGCATTGCCAAAGAAGCTCAAGAAGATAGAAGTTCCACCAACGATTGTGCACCAAGAAACACCAATTGCACCTTCGGATTTGCTTGGCATTGAACCGATCAAGTTGATTCAAGAAGATAAAATGCCATTTCGTGAACTTCATAGTAATGTGGATGATATACCAATTGATTTAACATATTCTGCACGTCGAATGGGCTTTCCACACTTTGAAAATGAGTATGTAGACAAACCTGGTGATGAAATTCGAGAAGAAACGAGATCGGATGCAACAATCAAAGCAGAACGTGTTATGGCAATGTTTCGACGAAGTTTAAATGAACGAACAACGAATTTTATACTACGAAAACTTAGTATTTACACTACAAATCCAAAACCCAACAAGTATTCTATCACACGATTCTTTGAAAGCTTGGAACAATTGACGAATGAAGAAAACCAAAAAGAATATGAATATTTACGTGCTTTTCTCTGTGGCAAAGATATTGAACTAAGTACTTTAGATTCCCAATCGCTTTTACATCCTTCACATCCGCTGTATGACGAACTTTGCCGAGTCATTCTTGTCCATTGCCGTCGCGTATGTACCATGACTTATGTTCGACATACGCTCAAGCAACCTTCTTCATCTCTTCCTCAACTAAAGCGTCAATTGCATGCACTTCTCCGTACTCAAGGCTGGGAAGAAATGGCGAGTTATTGTGGTATTGGTACGAAAGCTCCAGCAGAGACAGATGAAGAAGACAATGATGAATGGGCTGCTGCTTCTCTTGAAAGTGATTTAGTTGATTTTCGTCAAGAACTCGAAGTGGCAGAAGTAGCCATGCAAACCCTTCGTGAAGCAAAGCTTTCGCCTCATGAAATTGAAAAGGTCTTGAGTATGATGATGGCATTTGTGAAGAATGCCAAAGCCCATCGTAATATCCTTCAAGATGTTGCCTGTGAAATTCAACAAGCTACTCCATCTCAACCACGTGAATCGACTCAAGCATGGGTAAATTCTGTCGTGCAATATCTTTCCGAAAATCGTACATCTTTGGATGAATTAGAAAAGGATCCAATTTATGCCATTGATTACTTGCAGTACAGTAATCGCAATGATGCTTTCTTGCGTTTGCTTCTTGATGCTCGTATGCGAACATCACATATTTACATCAAAGGTTTGGATGAGGAATCATTAGATCGAACATTGGCCTTTAAATCCCAAGAAACCCGTGATCGTGTGCTTACTTGTGCCCTCAATCTTGCTTCTTTGTTCAATGATAAAGCATTCCATTCATTTTACAGTCGATTTGTACGTCATAAGCTCACATGGCGATCAAATCTTGAAACTTCGGATGGTATTTTTCTCCAAGATGTTCAAGGATTATTTCCTCAAGAATGTCAACTTTTTATGATTGATTTGATGCGTCAAGTGATTCCTGATTTAACTTTGGAAGCATTGACAATATCTCGCCTTCGTATGGTGAACATGGGACGTCAAGTACGAACAACTCTTCATTTTCGTGAACCTGTAGAGGCTACAGCATGGGATTCTTCCAAGTCTGTCTTTTACACCAATTTGCCCGATCTTACATCTGAAGAAACAATTCGAAAAAGCTTGCGTCATTTAGGCCCGATTAAACAAATCTTTTCATACTATGAACCTCGTGCTGGTTTAGCTCCACGATTGCCCGAAGGAGAAGAAGTAGTAGGTGATAAAAGCAAAGATCGCAAAGGCCGAGGCAGTAAGAAGAGCAAAGACTCTGACACGGAAGCTGAAGATGCCATCGATGAAACCAAGTTGGTTAAGAGAACTTCTGCCATTTCCAATATCGTTGCCAGTGAACGCATCACAACCCTCGAATGCATTGTTGAATTTGAAGAGTCTTCCTCGCGAGACAAAGCGATTCATCCTGCTTTAAAAATCTTTGGAGTCATGGTTCCTGGTGAAAAGCAAAATCGTGCTATTTTTTCCCATCCCGTGGACAAACGCACAGTCATTACTCTCCACTCGATTCCTTATTGCACACGTATCAAAGACGTTCAAGAAATTCTTACCAATGTTCTTGGTGTTGAATTTGATCTTGGCAAGAACGTTTTGCCCGATCTTCTACTAACCAACGGCACAATGGAGCTTGCATTTGCTTCCTACAACGATGCAGCATTTGCAATGGAGAAGCTACGTATGTACTTGAGTGCATTGCCTGATCCAAAGCAAGTAATTCCACCTGAACGCAAGAGTCCAAAGCCCAAGAGCACAAAGGAGTACACTGCCAAGACAAAGAAGGAACGTGAACGACGAGAAGAAGAGAAGGAAGCTACAATCCAACGCAATGCTCTTCCAACTGTAGTACTCAACTACGCAGGCAGCGATCCCTCATGTTTTCGTCCATTTGAAGTGGCATGGACGAGTCTTCCACGCCGCCGCCGCCAATACTCGACATAGATAGATCCAAACTTGATATAAATTTTAGCATTTAGCACGCAGGATAGTTTTCTCGTTCAGCATTAGTTTGTTAGCCAAGCGAACAATTCCACTAATCTATATTTAGCAACAGGAGTACATGATCACTTAGAGAATGAAGCAATACGAAGCATGAAGCATTGCATAGAAAGCTTGGTCTTAGAGATAATGAGCGTGGGGAAGAGAGGAAAGATAAATTGATGGGTGAAGACCATCTGCTTAGCAATTGATTGAATATTGAATGGCTTCGGTCCTACGAATTGTACCGCGGCTGCTCGAGAACGCGGCATTAGAAGGTCGTAGTGGTGCGTCTGTGGAGCAGCTCTTAAATGAAGCGATTGGAGATGATGTTGTTCGTCGTGCGTGCTGGC
>JNBS01002632.1:0-10346 GCA_002081575.1 Thraustotheca clavata
AATTGAAAAATGAAAGAATTGTCGATACATTTAACAGTTGACATAGTAAGTGATGGTGTGCACATTGTTAATGATGGTTTGAGTTGTTAAAATTAGGAATTTCACTTAATGTCCTTACCAGCAAAGCGTATTAAGTAAATGTATAGTAAATAATATTGAAGTGTAAACAAGAAATGTAATAGACGTATTCAATAAACTCTGCTTTTGCCAAAATAAGCTCTTTTACTTGTGATGTTTTGGGCTTGTACATTCTTCATTTTATTACACAAATCTAAAGTCTACAATGGCCCAGTGAGTTTGCCGTTGTTGCACTTTCACATCAAATTTTTTACAACTTTTTTCCATTTAATTTACTCACCCATTTCACATCAAGTTGGAGCTATACTAACTTTCCGAAAATTGCATTTTGATTGCATCAATTGCACTTGTATTTTTTTAGTGAAAATCGCTAGTTTATACGAATTTTAGATCCATGGTTGAAATATTGGTACAAAACTTTTGATAGATGCAATGTAGAGTCTCGTTTTACTTGATAAAAATCATATTGAAACTAGCCTAGGCAAGTTGAATTCCCTAGGGTTTTGCTTTATTAAAGGAATGCTAACGAAGTTGGGCAACTATCGTTTATCCTGCACTCATTTTCAGTTTAATAAAGCTATTGGTGCAATTTGCACCATAACTTTTATTCTTCTTGTACGTAAAACCTTCTATTACGTAAATTGGTTCAATTCCCCAAAGTAAATAGTCGTTTTATCAAATTTGTCTTAACATCATTCAGTATAGTACACCAAAGAAATTTGAAAAAGAAAAATATTGGGAAGATTTTAAAAGACAATTAAAAGAAAATAATCCACTTGCTATTGAAAATGTTTCCAGTAATACAATAAGCACAATAAACACTTTGGCCAGTTTAAATTTGAAAAAATTGTCAAGAGCGTCAGTCCAACACAATTTTTCAATTGTATCAAGTTGACAATTGAAAAACTTTTTGAAATACCCTGTCCTAGTGGAGCACCAACTCTTCTTGGAAATATTACTACTGCAAATCTTAATGCTAGAAATGCACATAAAAGTGCCTATCGAGCAGTCATTCAATGGGCTAAATTGTCCAAACCGATTTTAACAACTTATTTGGAATTACTACAACAACAACAAACTTTGGATGGAAATACTTTGTTGACTAACCTATTTCAACAAGGCATTTTAAATATGCAAGAAGTTGCTATCAATGTACACAACTGTTTACAGTATATGTCAAATATCCAACAATATGCACATGAGCTGGTTGCAATATTTAATTCAACTAGAGAGATCCCTATGCATCGAAAATTGCTTGGATTTATTCCTATGAGCACTAGCCACCAACTTTCAATATACCAAGGAAGTGGTAAACTTGAAAAACCAGAATATGAACCTGTTGTTTTCCATTTGGAAGAGCTGATCAAAAATGTACAAGTGGTGAAAATACTTGTGCAAAATGGATGGCGAGAACTTGAAAATGCCCATGTCATTGAAAAACTAAAAAGAGAAATTGAAAATCCAACAGCATGGCAACCAATGACAGTGGAAAATGAATACGAAATGCTTCAAATCGTTAAAAAGTTGCTTGATACTTGTGGTGTAATTGAGCAAGAATCTCATCAAGACAGTTAAAGCAATTAGATAGTTGGAGTATACTTGAATTCTAACGTAAAGTGCTATATGGATTCAGCCATACAAATGCTTTTAACAATAATACCAAAGACCTACTTAGCTTGATTTTTAGAAGTAAAATGAATTTGAAACTTTATACCAACTAAACAAGCTTAGATTCGCCATGTTAAAGGTTCACGATAGTCATGTATATAATAGAGTGAAAACTTACATTGATTAGTTTTCAGTGAAATTTGATTTTTTTGATTTATCAATAGTCTGATATTATCTACACATTTGGTGCTGATCACATGTGCGTATCAACGTCTCTACAATCTTAATTGTTTCTACCTTGGAAGCTTCAGTCATCGGTTGCCATCCCTATGGAGCTCGTAATTCTGCATTAAGTAAATCAATGACACCAGATTTCTTGAGAGTGATCAATCCTTTGTTTAATTTCCCAATTGCTCCCTCAATTTCTTTCACAAGGTTAATCAAATTATACACTTCTTGAGAGCTTAGTCCATACGAACAGATAGCTTCATGGTTAGTATTTGTTTGATAAACTATAAATTCTTTGTTTTGGTTGCCATTATCAATAAGTCCAACCACTGGATGCTTGTTAAGCATTTGGACTAGTTCATTGATTTCTTTCATCACTTGTTTAAGATAATCTTGACATTCATGTAAATTAATTGACACTGTTTTCATGTGTTCTAGACCATTTTGAAAAATATTTTCAAGCAGATCACTACAATTCATATTTTCTTGAGTT
Source organism: Thraustotheca clavata (assembly GCA_002081575.1). Taxonomy (NCBI): domain Eukaryota; phylum Oomycota; class Saprolegniomycetes; order Saprolegniales; family Achlyaceae; genus Thraustotheca; species Thraustotheca clavata. The sequence goes on from JNBS01002632.1 coordinate 2,408, forward strand.
TGTAGTTGATCCAAATAAGTTGTTAATAAACTTGAAGCTAATGAACACCAAGCTTTTACTGCTGTATATTCGTGAAGGTGAGTGTCTTTTGCGTTTAAAGTCAATTCTGTCAATTTCCCAAGTATGCTACATGCTTGTGGTGGGAGTTGATATTGTGTAAGTGCTTGGATAGTAAGATCAATAGGGTAAAAAAAGTCATCTCGATTAATGCCTTGATTCACTTGATGTAAAATGTTTGCACAGAAATATTTAGAGCTTCCAATGCTTTACCATAGTGAGTAAGATTTGGTAAAGGTTCCAATGAAAGGAGCAAAGGGGTATTTGATTGTTTGTATTCATATTTATTCCAGTGAGATTCCTTTTGAAATTTGCACTCAAGCAAAATTAAATCCAATCCAAGCCAAACAAAACAGAAAATGAAATAAGTACAATAACCACATATATCCAAGAAATTGTACAGCAGATAAGTATTTGTAAATAGGATAAGTTTTGTTCGTAATATACACAATAGCATGCTGGTAAATTTTTTGTGATGGAATTTACCTTGAAAATTTCAAAATGATATATGATGACTCGTGTATGAAAACTCAAATTGTATTAAATACCTCAATAGAAATTACACCTAAATTCAATTTACATCATTTCATTGCTATTTCCCCAAGGATAGAAATTGAAAACTTTGATTTTCAAAAAGAAAAATGAGAACTGTTTAAACAATATCAACATTAAAAATTTCTTAAGGTTTGCGTTTTCATGATGCAGAGCTTTAAACGCATTGTCAAAAAGAGAATAATTGTTGAATATGTGCAGTATTTTGTTCTTATATGCTTTAAGAGTTGGTTTTGGAGCAGAAAATATTTCGTCCGAGTGTATTTTAACTATACATAAGCATAACAATTTTTCTTGGTTTTATTAGTTCAGGTTTTATAAGCTACGCCGTTTGATATACGTACAAAATAAGTTGATTTTGATGATAAATGCTGGGTGAGTATTAGTGTAATTGGTGGCGGCTACATGTTGATACCAATTTTTTAACAATCTGACAGATTTCTGCCTTTGAAGCTTCGTTCACTGGATGCCATCCTGATGGGTGAGAAACTTCAGTATTGAGCATGTCAATAACACGGGTTTTCATTAGCTTCAGTAACCCTTGATATAATTTGAAGATTACAACTTTGATTTGTTGTACAAGGTTGATCAAATTATACACTTCTTGGGACTTTGGTCCATACGAACAAATTGCTCTATGGGTGGTATTAGCTTGACGAACTCGAAAGCCACAGCAATGATTGTTATTTTCAATAAGCCCAACCACAGGACGTTTGTTGATAAATTTTACCAGCTTAGCAATTTCCATTGTCAAAAGTTGGAGTTGTTTTTGACAATTCAATAAATTGGTAGATATTTTTTCCATGTCTTCATAACCTTGCTTAAACAAAGTATCACTTAACGTGCTGCAGTTTATACTTTCTTGTGCTTGCAATTGGTTTAAATATTCGGGTAATAAATTTAACGCTAAAGAGCACCAAGTCTTCATTGCTGCATTTGCTTGTTGGTGAGAATCCCTTGCGTGCAAATTTAAAGTTGTCAATTTGCCTATTAAGGTGCTGGCTTCGAATGAGGATGGAATTTTAGCAATTCCGGCAATAGTGTGGTTGACAGCATTGAAAAATTCATCAGGTTTGATTCCTTGATCAACTTCATTGAAATATATTTGCACAGAAATATCAAGTGCTTTCAATGTTTTACAAATAATTGGTAGGTTTCTTTTACTTTCTGGCATAGACGATAGCATTATAATTTTTTGATGATTTTCATAGCGTTCCCATTGTACTTCTTTTTGAAGTGCTAAAGGTTTGCATTCTTCCAATAATTTACATTCTTTCAAATATTGTGCAAAACGAGGCCGAATTAAACACAAAACATAATAAGCACAAATGCAATAAAAGGAAATGATTCGACCCATGATCCAAATAGATGACAAATAATTGTAAATCAAGTACACTTTTTCAGCAAGTTTTTCCTCGATTTTTTCGGTTGGCCAGTCCGAAATAGCAGCCCATTTTTTTGACATATAAATCATGACGACAATTTATGAGTGGCTTCCAAGCCTCAAATTGATTACTGTTAGGTGTCTCAGTATGGTACTTGAAAACTGAAGTTTTATCGCATACTATTTTTTGGTTCAGGTTTTCAAATTTCAAGCTACAGTACTGTACAAAATAGATTTTCAAATAGGTGATTTTATTTCACCAATATAAATTTCATTTTGAATACTTTGTTATTGTAAATAGGCATATTTATTACAATCATAGATCGAGTCAGACAATGGTGTTATAGACTGAACTGGAAATGACGCAAGTGATAGTTGCTAACAACATGTAATTGCATGACTTTAAAGGGGCACATGAGCAAGGGCACTAAGTTCAAAAATGATAAATCATATCAACCAAATTCACAAAATACAAGGTTTTTAGATCAATCTGGACAAAGTACAATGAAAATTTAAAAATAAAAAAGCTCTTGAAAATCAAAAATTTAACAAAAGAAACTAATTCTAATTTGTAGTACTAATATATAGTACATACACATCAGCAACTTGCAATGTTTAAGGTGCATTGTATTTGCATTGTAGATAAGAAATTTATCGTCTTTAACTTGATCGAATTCGTTGTTTTTCTACTCGGTAACCTGTTCGCATTTTGTAATGGGAAATTCATGGATAATTTTTCACAAAGCAGCAACTACATAGATAGTTAAAATCGCTTCGAACATCGTCGTCATATATACGTATATTGAAAGTGGATACACATTTTAAGATAAAAGCAAAAAAGTAATCTAATCAATCCGTGACAAGTTTGGCTTGGTCGGCAGCTAATTTTCTGGCATTGCGTTCAGCAACAGCGTCTAAAATGAGTTGGAAATTGTACAGTTTTCTGTAGCCTCCATATACTTCAACTCGTCGGGATTTGAGTGTAAGCAATTTTTTACGTGTAAATCCATAATCTCGCATTGCAATAGTGTATGAAATTTCATTGTATTTTGGTGATTTGTAGCATTTCAAGCAAAGTTTTTTACCATAATACTCTGTTTCACATCGTACCATTTTTAATGAATCATTTGCAAATTGACAGCATTCATGACATGTAAATTTTTGAGCAAGTTCAATCACAAGTCGTCGTCTTGGTGTACGAGGTTTCCACTTTATTGCAGGTCCTTTGCATTTTCTTGCAATTAATTCATTCCAAATTGTGTCATCAATATTAAACTGCAAACATTTAGACACAATTGAAAGACGAAGTAAATCATTTGGGTTCAAAAATTTGGAGATTTGGGAGAGCAAAAACCCTTGGAGGTTTTCAATAGGTGTTGAGGATATATATACAACACTTGGAGAGTTTTTTTCAGCTTTTTTCTTTGTATTGAGTCGTTTATCTGGAAGATTGGCAATTGAATTGGTAAGTATTGAAGACAATCGAGTGGATGATTTTTTCATTTGCTTTGGTTCATCCATTAAAAATGAAAAATGACACTTTACTGTGGCAATCAATTAGATCACCACTCACAATTACTTTGGGAATGATGGTTTAATCATATAACCAGTGCTGATCGAAAATTGAACCAATTTGATACATTTGCAATAGTTCATCGAATATATAATCCAAACATTTATTACGGCAAGTTGCTATAGACAGCCAGAGTTTTAATATTATCACTAGTATATTAATTACACAACAGGCATTCATAACCAAATTAGCAAGCTTTAGATTTAGAACCAATCTTCCGCCTTATTTTCACAAAACCATTGTAGAGCATCAACATAGTCCAAGACATGCTGTACATTAAACATTCGTTTTTGGTAGGTATATCTATCGTCTTCCCAATGATATGCCATGACTTTTCGACACTTAAGTGCCATTAGCTGGTCATGTGTTAAACCATATTGCTGTTGAGCATCCTCGAAAGATATTTCCTTATATAGTGGCAAGGCAATACATTTTGTGCAAAATCGTTTTCCATGATACTCCGAACGAACCCGAATTGATTTTAAATTTTCCACAAAATAGCCTTTACAATGGTAGCAAGTATGACTAGCAACTACTTCAATAACAAGTTCACGCCGAGGAGTTTGTCGCTTCCATTTATAAGCAGGTCCTTTGCAATGATTTTGTATAATACTATTCCACAATGAGTCATCCATAATTGCGTAGATTGCCTTGGCAGAAAATGAGAGGCGAATTAAATCATGAACTGTGAAAAAACTTGTCAAATAGTCGAATAGTTGTGAGGGAAGGCCTTCTAAAATATTTTTTGGCTGTTCAACCATTTCTAGATAAGGTTTTTTAAAAGGATTGTCGTCATCTTCATTCTCATCAACTTCATTATAATTTGGTTGCTTTTGGCGCAATCGTCTACGACCTGATAATCTTTCAGATGAATGTGATTCTAAATGATAGGTTTGTAGCATTCTTGATGGAAATGATTAATGAGATCTTTTTTTGTTATGCATCAGAAGGTAAACAACATTTACTCTTCCATTATCAAGGAGACTGAATGATGGTTTTAATAGTGGTTCTTTGGGACTTTTGATGTGGTTATTTTTAAATGATTAGTTGTATTCAGTTGGCCTTTTCTTGCATTTTTTTTAGTGAAGGAATGAAATGCCATTTAATCAAACTTTAAGTTGCACTAATATTACAGATTGACTAAAAGGTATTCTGCTCGACAAGTTAAATACTGTACAAAATATTCGAAAACTTTTACTCAACATGGATAACAAATCAGCTGTATTATTTGATTCATCTATATGTCAAAAATTAATCCATGAATGAAGAGAAAAACAAATTATTGTTGCGGTCACTGATGAAATTATTCCCATCACAAAACACTGTGGTCATGTTGAGTGTTGTCCTTTATCGATTTCGTTTATACCAAAGACTTTAACATACGAGTTTTAACTTGAATTATATTACTTTTGCACGAAATTGTCAAAACTTTAAAACTATAAAACGTGAATTTTCGTGAATTTTTTTACGATTGATGCGTATCAGATGCCATGAATGCAACTTACAAAGATTTTCTATCATTACATTCACTGCTTTTCAGTTGTAGAGCTTTGTAGTAAGTTTTTCAGTAGTCGACTCCATAAAATGAGTTACAGGCAATAGTGACATAATCTTTGGCGATAATTGTATTTTGATCATCAAGCCTCTTCAAGTGTGGTCTCGATTGAATTAATGATTTTGCTGTACCTAAATGTTTTGATAATTTGCGCAATTTACTTGGTAAAATCACGAAATGTCTCTGCAGTTAAATCGTTATATCAACTCCAGACTTCCTTCATAGTATCGCAAATTGGTTTTTACAGAAAAAATCATGATTCTCATGGACTCAAAACTCATATAGCACATGGGTTAGTTAAAGCTTGTAACATGTGCTGTACTAAATAATTTGCCAGTTAGATAGATGAAATTTATCGTCTTCCCATTGTATTTTATCCTGCAACACAATTTAAAGCACTAATAAGAAGACAATAATATAAGCAGTGTTCAAATTTGAAATACTGAATATCAATAATGCCTGCACCGATGGAAGACTTTATAAACCCCCAAGTCCAAGATGAAGGCTTGCAAATTGAACTTAATGACTTGCTGCCACGAGAGGAATGGGTAAAACTTAGTGTTGGTGCTCAACACGTAGTACACAAAACAATATTCCGTGGTCGTTAATATTCCCTTGTCAAGTAATGTTAGAACAAGTGATATTGTTCAAGAAATAAACATTTTAAAGCGCCTCAGGCATCCAAAAATGATCGATTTCATCGGGGTTTGTCTTGATCAAGAAAAAACATGTACATGACTTGAAAAAAATCATTGAGGTTACATTGTGTCGATGCATTCTGACGGAGTATTGTGGTGGCAGTTTGTTTCACTTGTTGCATGATTTATTGCAGATTGCTATTGATATTTGTCTAGGAATGGCCTACATACATGCTCAAACTCCACCCATTTTACATCGTGATTTAAAGTCGTCAAACATTTTGATCCAGTTTGCTTTCTCAAAATACAAGTCTGATCTTGTACTAGTGATGGCATTGGTACAACAACAATTACTGGTTTTAATTTTGCCTGTACGTGTGCTGAAGTTATGAGCATGAGACGAACTGATCGATGGTGTGCGCCAGAAATTGTTTCTGGAAGCCCCAAGTACACTGAAAAAGTGGATATGTATAGCTTTGGCATTGGTAAATGCCATAACAACATCACAATTGAATTCTACATGGCTAGTTCTTTGGGAGATGTTTACTCATGCTATCCCTTATGGTAATGAAAGAGGACGTGAATTACTGAGTAGAATTGTAAATGATGGCTTTCGTCCAGAATTCCCTGACACGATGCCTGAAATTTTAAAAGACATGTATACAGAGTACATCAGCTTTACCTGCTACTTGGTCAACTTTTGTCAAAATATTGACAAGATCCAGAAGACCAAAGTCAACGCAGAAGCTGGACCTTATCCTGTAATTCTTCTAACTGACTGTAGATGCGGCGACTTAGATCATATTCCAGAACTAAACGAATAAATGGTATGATAGACTGTAGTTTTCGTAATAATATATCATCTCTACACCCTAATTTTTCATCATCCAACACACTATTTTATTCACCCGCGACTAATTTATCATATTTTTTGATATGATATGATTGTTTTAAAATCCTTGTACTAACTAGGGATTCCTACAAGGAATATGCTTAAATTTTCTTTAATTCCTACTAATGTTGTATTAAATCACTTTGATAGCTACCTAATCATGAAGTAGCAATACTTTGGGAATATGTACCGAAATGTGCATCCGAGGGAAGGAAATAGTCAAAAACATAAAGTTGATAAGTAAGTCAATTCAAAATTGAACATAACTCTTGTCAGCATTTTACTAAAAAGAATTCCATGAACTTTTGCACATGGTGATGGCCAAACCAAATCGGTGCAATCCAAATGTAACATCTGCCTCCTCACATCGTGATTGGGTTTAGGGTCGTTTACGCGGAAATCTTTCAAGTACAATCTTACAATGGACATGTATCAACTTAAAATTTCAATCTAAACTATAATCCCAATCTATTATTCATTTTCAATTTTACTTCCTCATGTCCAAACAAGTCATTCTCGTCACTGGTGCCACTCGCGTAACTCACAACTATCTATTGCATTTTTGTACTAATTCCCATTTCTAGGGTATTGGCTTTGAAGCTATTCGTCTTCTATCTGAACGTCTTCCTGAAGCTACTGTACTCCTTGGTTGCCGTACTATCGAATCTGGACAAAATGCCATTGACAAACTACAACAATCGACATCGTCATTTCCCTACACCAATATCACTCCTCTTGTCATTAATGTTTCAAATCAAACATCTATCCAAGAAGCTGTAGACACTGTCAAGAACACGTATGGGAGTTTGGATGTATTGATCAATAATGCTGCAATTGTTGGACGTCCATCAGAAGGTGGCGCTGAGCAAGCATTTGATACGAATGTATTTGGTGTGTACAACACAATGGAAGCTTTTCTTCCACTATTGGTATGAATTACTCCGATAAAGTTGGTATTGATGTATGATTTACTGTAGCCTGCTGGAAAGAGCAAAAACATTATTGTTGCCTCAGAAGTAGGTTCATGGATGTTACATGCAATGAACCCAGAGCTAAAAAGTATTTTTCTCGACTTTGAATCAATTACAGTGGAAAAAGTCCATGAACTGGTCGAAGATTGGAAGAAAGATGTTGCCAAAGAATCTACAAAGTATACTTGGCCAGTGACACAATTTAGCTTTGTGCCTTATGAAGTCACAAAGACTATGATTATGAGTTTGACTCGTAGATGGGCCAAAGAACACAGCCCTGCTGTTCACACTGCTTTGGTGTGTCCAGGTTATTGTGC
>JNBS01002636.1:0-17208 GCA_002081575.1 Thraustotheca clavata
TTACATGTGCAATTCTGTACCGATCAAATAGCAATTCTAAAAGAATTGATACGATGGAAAAACTTATTGATTCACCTACTTTTGGGACTGAACTTGTTTAAGTTAAATGTAAGTAAAATGATGCTGTTTTGTTTCTCGATCATAATCAGAGTATCAAATGATGCGACTTCTTCAGAAGCATCAGTCATTGCACCAACTGTAGAGACAAGAGTTTTATGGCAATGAGCACATTACTAAACGAATATGCAGATATTAAAATGTCGTAATATGCTACAAGTACAAACAATACAAACAATATGTAGTAAAAATCCATTGAATTAAATTATATATTTGTACCTTTTTTAAAACCTTCCTCAGAAGTTTTTAACTTGTGTATCCACTAAGTTCGAAGTACTATATAAATTAATTCAACTTCTTCACCCGCTATAGCTGATTCGTTCATGTAGTTTTCTGAGTGAAATTTTCAAAGTCCTAGCTTTTATACACTTCTCCATCGTCTTCAACAACTTAAATTTCATAATCTATTTCAATGATTCACACCCAATGTATTTAATTTCAAGTATACTCAACTCAAGACAATTATAATTGGGAATTAGCAATTCCCTATAAAAAGTACTATGTCAAAATGTACTATACGTTAAACAACGTTAAATACCTTATGCATGTCAATGGGTATCACATGTAATGTCCCAGTTGATTATGTTCTGGTGGATGGGCGAAATTCTGTTGATTTCAAAGAATTTGATGAGCGAAATCGTTGCATCACGAATGTACCTCATTTTTTCATTAGCATCATGTCCCGCATCTCAATTTGTGGTCTCGTGGCTTTAATTCTGACAGGATGTGCTCTTTTTTGCTCTAGTTTTGCTTTAAGTCTACCATTTTGGTCAACAGAAGAAGCACCCGTGACTGGTGATGATTATGATGTTTTTACTGCTGGTATTTGGGGATTTTGCACCAATGTAGTCACCATTGACGATGATGTGACCATGGCTAATTGCACACCTTATCGTAGTTGGATTTTTGGTAGCCCAGACACACCATACAACATTACATTGGCGGATTATACAATGGCTATTGCTCCTTTTGGCTTGTGTAAACTTGATCAAAACTCAAGTACTTTTGATATACTTCGAGACAGCATGCCTCTCACAGCCAGTGGATTTCAAAATTTTTATAAAGCTTCTTGTGGAGGCTGGGCTAGATTTTCTCTAGTGATTAATGTGATTGTTATTGTTATGGGAGTATTAGCTGTTGGTGAACTTGGTGTTTTAGTTGCTTATTGGTTTTGTCCACCATCATTGCACACACAATTGTTTATTTCACGTTTGGGATTGCGTTTACTTATTGCACAAATTATTATTTCAATACTTGTACTAATGGGATGGGCAAAACAAAGTCCAATTCCATTGACGTATGGAAGTGCATATTACTCGGCTCTCGTAGCTTGTTTGCTTTATGTATTTGCTGGATTGTGCCTTGCCAAATATCATTTCTATGATATTCCTTCGCTTAATGGTTTGGCTTCTCCTGACGACGATACTGAAGCAGTCCCAGTTGCTACTGATGTTGTCTTTATTGAGTTGGGAACTCCAGTGTCCGACAGCCAATTGGCTACTATCGATGAAAAGACAGCTACAAAGAATGTGTAAAGCCCAATGGATAGGTTTAATTAAGTTATTGCGCACGTTTATCGTCAGTGCATTGTTTGCATAGAACGAGACATAAATCCGCTAGTCATAGAGAAAAATATATTATAAAAAATTAGCGATTTTGGTGATTTACATAGCGCATTGCTAAAAAGCAAAATAGACGAAAAATAATTATGCAAATGATTAGAACTCCAGCGTGATGTCCACTGTCAGAGTAATTCATTTGAAACATTGTTTCAATGTATTGCTTGATTGTGACAGATTTGGCTTTATTAAATTTGTACACAAGTACCGATAGAGGTACATTCGACATAATTTCACAGCCCAAATCATTGTCTCCAGGGTTATCACATTTACAAAACACAGCCGACACAAGCAGTGAAAGTGCATATTTAGGAGGAACAATTGTGTTGAGCCATTGTAATCCTGTTGGAATTTGAGATGTTGGTGGGTTAAATCCCATGAAAAGAAAGAAAATTGAGTTGAGCAACCCACCAACAGTGCTAGCTACCTCAATAGATGGTAATGCCACAGCTAAAAATTGACCCAAATACACTTGTAATAACACAAAAAGGAAAAGATAAATCGTGTACAGAACTGCTTGAGTTGCATTCAAAAATCCGACAAAAGGATAAAAAATAATGGTAAACGAGATGACTGATACGAATGCGTATGGAATCTCTACAATTGTCGAGCCGACAAAATACCACACAGCACTATATGTCTCACAAGCACGTTCACGATAAAACGAAGCTCGTTCTTGGACAAAGAGTGGAATTACACTGTTGAATCCCATAATTCCAATGAATAATGTGCTTAAGAACACGACACCAACACCACCATTAAGTCCACTAAAAGTAGAGTATGTGGAAGAGCAGTAAATAATACCAAAAACAATAGCCAATGCAAAATTAATAAGTATTCGCATCAAATTGTAAGATGGAGTACGCCAGTAAAGACGAATAAAGCGTTGAATCACCAATTTCATCTGAACTTGAGGATCAGCAGCACACTTTCGGGTGAATAACATTTCTTTGCGGTTAGTATTATTTTCCTGGTGAAGTACCTCGAGCATATTGATTTTGGCTTGACTTTCTTCAAATATTTTAGCAAAGTCTTGTGGTTGCTCAGTGGAAGCTGCAGTACCAGCACCAATGACTTCCAGCATCCATGTAGCCGGGTTATGGCCAGGTTGAATTGGTGACGTTCCTGGGATTGCTTCAAGGTATTTTACTAATGTAGAGCTATTCTCACCAAGCGGGCCAAAATACACGGTGTTGCCACCTCTTCGCAGTAGTAATAAGTTATCAAACATAGAAAAAACTTCAGAAGATGGCTGGTGAATGGTGCAAACAACGGTGCGACCTGATTTTGCCACTTGGCTAAGGCCACGCATAATACGTAAAGCTGCTCGTGCATCTAAACCTGAAGTAGGTTCATCCAAAAAGAGAATACTTGCATTTGATGCCAACTCAACACCAATGGTTAGCCCTACACATAGTGAGATATCTTTTTAAAAGTGTAGCTACGCTTCATTTGTTCAACCGATGCCCCACGCACAATTGTGTTGGCTAAGCTATGCATGACAAGTAAAGTTAGGCATTCATCCACAGAGGCAAGTTTCTGTTCATTTGAGATATCACTCGACTGCCGTAAGAATGCACTGAATTCAAGAGCTTCACGAAAAGTTGCTGATTCACAGTGCTGGTCAGTTTGTTCACAATAACCTGTAGCCCGACTTATTGCAAGTTTTGTAGCTGGATGGCCATTAAGGGTAATTCGGCCTTGAATAGTACCACCAGTCTTTCTTCCAGCCAGGACATCCATTAATGTTGTTTTTCCTGCACCAGAAGAGCCCATTAGTGCAGTACAAGTACCAGGCTGTGCATAGCCAGATACGCCTTGTAAAAGATGCTTGTCATGACCACTTTTGTCAGGGACTGAATACCATACATCTTGAAATGCTAAAGTCACTGGAGTTGCCTGAGCATGAGGTACATTAATAGCAGTAGAATCTGCAGGCATTGGAGCAACTTTAATATTTGAGCTAACGTGGATATCAGCAGCAACTGCATCATGCTCTTCAACGCTTACACTCATACCTTCAGGACTTTCATATCGTTTATACTCAAGAAAAAAGCATGACAAGAGCATAAATGCTACGTATGCTCCAACCATGTAGATAAAGCCATACGCAATCCAAATACTATCGGCTTCAAATCCATAGAGAGCTAGTTGATATGTGCCCATTTTCATGCCCGATAAATGACAATAATCAACTCCTTGGAATTCACACACTTGCATTGCAGAACTTGTGTATTGATTGACTGAAAGCAACCTGAAGCACCATGCAAGAGGATTAATCCAAAGAATCCACACGCAATAACTCGGCATTGCATCTTTTGATAGTAAAAAGCCAGCGAAAATCACGTAAATGAGAATTGATATAAACGTAAGAGGCTGAGCCATTAGCAAGTTTGGCGAAGCTGATGAAATGAAGAAAAACCACGCCGCAAATGTCAAATTTGCAACAAACAAGGCCAAAATGAAAACGATGTATGCAGATGCATCGGCTACAAACCCAGTCATCCAATACACCAGTGTGCCAAAAGCAATACTCTCCACTATAGCAAAAGGAATTTGAGCCAAAGATGTTGAAAGCACGTAGGAAGTAGTGCGATAGAAGTGAGCACCTCTTTGTTTGTAAAAAATTGCCCGAGATGAAAAAAATGTATTGACTTGAGACGCTTGACCGATAGCGATGAACATTATAGATGAAAATATCATTCCAAGAACCAGTTGAGCTAAAGACACATCCATTTGATAAAATGTTAATCCGTACAATAGTCCCATGACAACTACCATTATCATTCGACCTTTAATAAATGCTGTGTTGCGCATCATAAGCTTTAGTTGCCTCTTCATGACAGTACGTGTGCTGGCTAAAAATGACTGGTGATATTGAGGAAATTGCAAATCAAAATGACTGCCATCAATAGGACCAGCAATTCTAGTAAGCATTTCTTTATGAATAGCTGAAGCTTTGTACCGCGCAGCAAATTCACTGGCTTGACGAGGGACTTGCTTGGTATCACTGACAACATAAAGGTCTTGTTGATCGGTGCTATATAATTTGTTAGATTAGTACATGAATTGTAGCTACCCAAGGTCAAGTAGATAATCAGCCACATCCCGGCGTTCTGGACAAGAAAACCCAAGAGATTCAAAATACTCTAATACTTTGGTACGTGGTCCATGGTACATTATGTAGCCGTCATTGAGTACTAGTATATCATCAAACCGCTCAAAGACTTGTGGTGAAGGCTGTAAAAGCGATATTACAGCAGTCTTTCTGAAGGTATGAGCTAATCGCTGGCTGGCCTTAACAATATCTAATGTAGCTGCTGAATCCAAGCCTGTACTAATTTCATCCATCAAGTCTACTAATTTCATCCCAAATTTCATTTCACCGGTGGTAACCCGTTTACGTTCACCACCGGAGACACCACGTAGTATTTCATCACCAACTACAGTCTTAGCGCAATGACTTAAACCCAATGCTTTCATAACATTTGTAGGATAGTTGTCGAAAAAATTCGTAACCAGTTTGGCAGCGATCTCATTGTCTTCAACAGTTCCTAAGAGAATAGTCAAAACTACATTGATCACAATGTAATTTACCTTTATATAGCATTTTGGTGACATTATTTGGCATTGTTTTACCTCCTGAACACTCATGTGCGAATAGTAGAGTTTCCTCTACTGTCAATGTCGGATAGTGAACATCTCGCTGCCCCATGTACGAAATGACCTGTGGAAGTACATGCAGCATATCTTCCCGTTTGCGTCCATTATATGTTATTGCTCCTTGAATTTTAACGTTGCGAGATACTGGAAATCTTCCACTCAGCACCTTCATCAAAGACGATTTTCCAGAACTTGGCTGACCCAACACCAGTGTTATTGTACCAGGTCGAAAGGCACCACTAATTGGTTTTAAAATTTCTTTATGGACAACGTGCTTTGTTCTACTGAACCTTGAAAATAGTAGATTTTTAAATGATGTCCATACTGTTGGAATTGAATGAGTCTCAGTAGCATTAACAACAAAATCTGCAGTAATGGCCAAGTCTTGAAATCGTATTTCCATTTGAGGTAATCCTTGCCCCAATGCAGCTTGCAAAATTCCAAGCACTTTGTCTTCCATTCCCGGTGTTGTTATATCCTTAACATCATTGAGCCATTCAAGACTTGGAGATGGATTCATCTCAAACTATTGATAACAAAAGTGATGGAGGTATTTTCAATATCCTATTTATACAAATCAGTATGGCTTTCAAATACTCTTAATTTAGAGACTTGGACATAATTCTAACTTAAGTTTTACATAGCAGAGCAAATTATGACTTGTAGCCTGAATCTATCACATCAAGGAAATATACTATTTATTTATTGTTTTTAAGTTAACACATATCATATCAAAAATTTGTCGTGTGATTGATGCCTTACCAATGGAATTTTTTAAGGTTCTCAACTTCATTGTTACTACTCAACATCATTACAAGGAGGTAAAACCAATGCGCTGTTAGCTCTGTGTGAATAAGCTGCTGCAAAGACTAAAGTCCTAATCCTACTATATCACGACAAACGCAAACACGAAAATCAATCTTTAAAGATTTTGATATGTTTATTAATTCCCAAATGCAGCATCAACTAAAGTATACAGTCTTCATATTTAATTCGCCTTTCACGTCACATAATGTTAATGTAGTTTTTATACCTTATCATTCATTCATCACACACGCTATTTCTTTCAAATGGCGAAAATACATCAACAAGGTAACTTGTTCATGTTTAAAGCAAAATTTCACAAATAGGATCTAACCAAAAGCATAAAGGCAATCAGTACTAAAAAGATTAAACGCACCATTATTCTAAACTATTGTTTGGATTACGCTACAAAGAGTTGCATTTTTGTTGACGGCAAATCTAAGCCATCATGAACATCCAACTTATCTACAGAGGGTATTGCTACAAAGCTTGAGTAATTATCCCTAATGTTTCATCCAGCTGTTATCGCAGCCAAGCCGATCCAAAGTAATCATGTACAAAAGCATGAAAATAAGCAACTCTCTATTGAAAGTGCCAATCCTTTGGGGTTTTTATCCATTTGTCACAGACATCATTGTCTGACTCGGATACGTGATAGAATTTCAGCACATAATTGATCACAGCATCGTTTGCCATCTCTAATCATCACCTTTTAAATCATTTGTGCCTACATTATTATTGTATTTGCCTCATGGCGTCCACAAGCTCTGATTCGGAATGGCTTAATCGTCCATTGCCTGAGATAGAACTCAAAGCTTGCTCCGTCATTCAAACCGCTTTAGGCGAAAGTTTGCCTGAAATGGAAATCCGCTTTGAAGACCTTGCTATCACTGCGAGTGTTGTGGTCAATGAAAAGAAAGCTCAAGAACTACCAACCCTTTGGAATACTTTGAAAGGCGACTTAGTTGGCAAGTTAACGCATTCAAACCATGTCATTCAAAAAGAAATTATCAAGCCATTTTCGGGTGCATTTCGCCCAGGAACAATGACGTTAATCCTCGGTCAACCAAGCTCAGGAAAATCGTCATTGATGAAAGTGCTTGCAGGACGCTTTCCTGAGTCATCTACAGCACGGGTTGAAGGCAATGTGACTTACAATGGAAAAACAAGACAAGATATGCAAAAGGTTCTTCCTCAAGTGGTGTCATACATGGGGCAACGAGATATTCACTACCCCATTCTTACTGTTGGTGAGACCATGGCTTTTGCTCATGAATGCTCTGGAGCTAAAACCATTCCTGAGACTATTTCAACCTTGTTTGACAAAGGTAACTCAACCCAAATTTAACATTATCTAATAGCTACTAGGTTCACCTGAAGATAATGCTTATGCTAAGAAGGTTGTGAAAGAGCTGTCTGACCTTTCACCAGCTTTAACCCTTAAAATGCTCGGTTTAAGTCACGTCTCTAACACTATCGTGGGTGATCAACTTCTACGTGGTGTCTCCGGTGGTGAACGTAAGCGGGTGACAACCGGTGAAATGAAGTTTGGGATGAAGCTCATTGATTTAATGGATGAAATCAGTACTGGTTTAGATTCAGCAGCTACATTTGATATTGTAAGTGCAAGCAAGCGTTTAGCTAAAGTATTTCGCAAAACTATTGTCGTCTCTCTTTTGCAACCTCCACCTGAGGTGTTGGACCTATTTGACGATGTTCTTGTTCTTAATGATGGCTACGTATTGTACCACGGTCCACGTACAGAAGTCCTCGAATACTTTGCTTCTCTTGGCTATGTTTGCCCTGAAGGCCGCGATGTAGCTGATTTTTTGCTCGATCTGGGGTAAGTGATTGGCGACTTAAAAAAGACTCATTAAATTTGTATAGAACTCCGCAGCAAAGTATATACCTTTCTTCTGAGCTTATTGATGCACCTCGCACACCAAATGAGTTTGCTTTGTGCTTCCAAAACTCTGAAATTTATGCGGCTTCAGTGAAGTATGTGCATGGACCTCTTGATAGAAACCACTTGGAACTCGATGTTCCTCAATTTCGCCAATCCTTTTGGGATAGCACTCGCACAGTTATGAAAAGACAGCTATTGCTATCAATTCGAAACACTGCTTTTATCCAAGGTCGCATGTCTATGGTGATTATTATGGGAATTCTTTACGGGTTGATCTTTTACAAAATGGATACCACATTGGCTCAAGTAGTAATGGGGATGATCTTTTCAGCTATGATGTTTATTGCAATCAGTCAAGCTTCGCAAGTACCGACATTTTTCGCTCAGCGTGAAATTTTTTACAAACAACGTGGAGCTAACTTTTTCCGAACATCGTCATACGTACTTTCTAGTTCTCTTGCTCAACTACCATTTTCTATTGTTGAAAGTGTCGTATTTGGCTCTCTAGTCTACTGGATGACTGGCTTCGTAGCCGATGCCTCTGCATTCATCATTTTCCTTTGCGCTTTGATCCTAGCCAACTTGGCTTTTGCAGCTTGGTTTAACTTCATTTCTGCATGTCTTCCCAATTTACTTATTGCCCAGCCATTCACCTTTGTGACGATTCTCTTCTACGTTCTCTTTGCCGGCTTTATGATGGCCAAAGATAGCATTCCTGACTACCTCATTTGGATTTTCTGGATTAACCCTCTAATGTGGTGCTTCCGTGCTCTTTCAGTTAACCAATATGCCAATGCTGAATTCCAAAAGTGTGAATATGGTGGAGTTGACTACTGCAAGCGAACTGGAATGAATATGGGTACTTATCAGCTATCTCTTTATGGTTTTACTGCTGATCGTGCTTGGATTGCTTATGGCTTTATTTACATGGCAGCAGCTTATGTATTTTTCATGCTTCTAACTTACTACTTCTTTGAATACAAGCGCTATGAAAGCCCAGAAGGAACCAATGTATCGCTTGAAGAAGCAAGTGATTTGGGACTTGATGCTTCATCATATGCCGCCATTAAGACTCCTAACACCAACACGGATTCAGTTGTTGTAGCCATGCCACCACGTCAGGTGCAACCAGTGACATTGACATTTAAAGATGTTTGGTATACCGTCAAAGACAATGACCAAGATAAAAACTTGTTACAAGGTATATCTGGTTATGCTCGCCCTGGAACTATTACGGCACTTATGGGTGCTTCTGGTGCTGGTAAAACTACTTTGATGGATGTCATTGCTGGTCGTAAGACTGGTGGTACCATCAAAGGCGAAATCAAACTCAATGGTTTTACTGCAACTAAATTAGCTATCAGTCGTGTCACTGGGTATTGTGAACAAACGGATCAACATTGTGAATCGGCTACCTTTCGCGAAGCCTTTGAGTTTAGTGCATTTTTGCGTCAATCAAGTGAAGTTTCTGATGAAGACAAAATGGCCTCGGTTGATGAATGCCTCACTCTCTTGGACATGCACAATCTTGCTGATACGATTATTCGTGGTGCATCGGTTGAACAAATGAAGCGTCTTACTATTGGTGTGGAATTAGCATCAAATGCAAGTATTCTCTTCTTGGATGAGCCTACTTCAGGTTTGGACGCTCGTTCAGCTTTGCGAATTATGAGGGGTCTAAGACATATTGCCAAATCTGGACGTACTGTTGTATGCACAATTCATCAGCCATCTTACGAAGTTTTTGAAATGTTTGATCAATTATTGTTGCTCCAACGCGGTGGTCTTGCTGTCTATTTTGGACCTTTGGGCACACATTGCTCCAACCTCATTGAATACATGGAAGCTGTACCAGGTACAAAGTCTATTAAAAAAGGTCAAAACCCTGCAACTTGGATGCTTGAAGTCATTGGTGCCGGTACAGCAACCGAGACATTGACTGTCGATTACAATGTTGTCTATGAGCAAAGTTCCATCAAACAACTTCTTTTGACAACTTTGGAAGATGAAGCCTCTACAATTCAAGAAGAGATGGTTTTTAGACGCAAACGTGCTGCCAAGACAAGTGTTCAAATGAAAATGGTCATTCAGCGTTTTGCTCGCATGTATTGGCGAACACCATCTTACACCCTCACACCTATGTTTGTCAACATGTTCCTTGCAGTGGTGTTTGGTATTATTTTCTGCCGAACCAAGTACTACACATTTAATGGGCTCAATGCTGGTGTTGGTATTGTATTCATGGCAACGCTTTTCGTTGGTATGATGGGTTTCAACAATGTCTTACCACTTTATGCTGAAGAACGTGCTTCATTCTATCGTGAACGTGCTTGTCAAACTTACAATGCTCTTTGGTATTTTGTTGGCTCAACTATTATTGAAATTCCATACGCAATCATCCAAGTTATTTTATTCACTATTATCTTTTACCCATTCATTGGGCTCGTTGGTGTCGTACAATGCATCAAGTTCATGTTTTATCTATTCCTCTTTGTGCTTATGCAAATCTACTTTGGTCAACTTCTTGCTGTTGGTCTTCCATCCGTTGAAGTGGCTAGTGTGATCGGTGGTTTGATCAGCTCAATCTTCTTCCTTTTCATGGGTTTCAATCCACCTACTTCATCGATTCCATCCGGGCTGAAATGGATTAACACCATTGTACCTCCAAAATATGCTCTATCTCTTCTTGTTACGACATCATTTGGAAAATGTGATAACCCCGGTGACTCTGATCTTGGCTGCCAGATAATGGAAGGTGTTCCTCCATCAATTCTTTTGTCATCATTTAACAATGCCACTGAAGTAACAATGAAGCAATACGTTGAAGGAATGTTCAAGATGAATGGCGATGACAATGCTGAGTATGTTTTAATTGTCATTTGCTTCCTTATCTTCTTCCGTATTCTCGGTTTGATTGCAATGCGTTATGTAAATCACCAACGACGCTAAATACCCCAATTGCCACAAAGATGCATGTTTAGCTTTAACAATAATACATATCATTTTGAACCTAATTTCTTAGGATTAGTACTACAATATGTGCCAGTTGGCGATGTTTGCTTATTATAAAGTTCAAATGTATATGTACAGAGGTCTGCACAGAAAAGGCGAAGAGTACACCAAAATAAGAAAATGAGCTAATGAGAATGATGTTATCAATACGACTAACCAATGCTGTCATACCACATACACCCAACAACAACTACGATATTGAATTAATACAAGGTGGTAATTCATTAGTTGGTAAATAGATGTTTAGTTCTCTAATTTACTTTGAGGCATCCCATATTTTACAAAATAACAATTTTTTTATGTTTGTACTCTATGTACGTAAAATGCAATATCAATTCAAGTCGGACCAAATTCAAAATATTGCAGGATTTGAGTGTTTGATAGGTATCTTTACATGAAATTCTCTCAACAATTTTTGAATGTTTAAAAACTTCCAAAGGAAGTTTACTCTGTTAAGAATAATGTAAACGTCATATTTAAATGCATGTGATTGGAAGGTTTTAACTCTCAATATGTTTCCAGTAAAGATTATTTTGTAAAAATTGAAGCTCAGTCACTACAATGAACCCACAATGAAAATCAAAGTGATGCTGATTTACTGTAATTTTGCTCACATACATACAAATTTCAACATAAAAAATCAACTTTCAATATAACAATCATAATGTACTTGCATTTTGCTGTCATCAAGAATCTATTTGAATCAGTAAATAACTTTCGATTTTCAAACTCATTATAATGAGGACGATATTTTCAGTGAACAGCCGTGATCAGTTGCTTGAAAATCTTCCAACTTGAAAGTATACAAACCTCAAGTCATTTTGCTATCATCAGTAGGATATGACTAATTTTCATATTTTTTGTAAATTGTTGGTAGTGAGTACTTGTTAATTTTCTATATTGAAAGCAATTAACAATGTCAAGACCCTCAGAAACCAGTGCTGTTAGTGCATTGGAGTGGGTTCTTGATGTGACTGAAGAAAGATATGAAAAAATAGCAAGAATTCTTGAAGCTGCTCTTGGTCAAAAAATGCCTCAAATGGAAATACGATTTCAAGATTTAGCTATTACTGCTGATGTTACTGTAAATACCAAAAACACACAAGAAATTCCAACTGTATGGACTGCTTTGAAAGGCATTGTGTCGGGAAAATTTAAGAAAAAAAATATTGTCCGAAAGGAAGTGCTTAAACCCATGACTGGAGCTTTTCGTGCTGGTACAATTACTTTGGTGCTTGGACAACCAAGTTCTGGTAAATCGTCTTTAATGAAAATTCTTAGTGGTCGATTTCCAGTTGCTAAGAATGTCCATGTCGATGGCCAAATTAAATACAATGGCCGTCCTCGTCAAGAACTTTTAAAAGTACTTCCTCAAATTGTCGGCTACTGTGGACAACGTGATTATCATTATGCAACTCTTACTGTCGAAGAAACTTTAAATTTTGCAAATGAATGTTGTGGCGGGAAAACAATGCAGTATGAAGTTGCCAGAGCTTTTCACAAAGGTAATTATTGTGATATTTAACTATGGTACTTAGAAGTAATTATAGGCACTGCCGCTGACAATGAACAAGCTATAGAATCTTTGACTTTTTTCATTGAAAATTATGCCAAATTTGTTATGAAGAATTTGGGTTTAAGCCATTGTGCAAAGACAATTGTTGGCGATCAAATGCTTCGAGGAGTGTCTGGTGGCGAACGCAAGCGAGTGACTACTGGTGAAATGAATTTTGGCATGAAATTGGTCAATTTAATGGATGAAATAAGCACTGGATTGGACTCTGCAGCAACGTTTGATATTGTCAATTCAAGTCGAACACTTACTCATAAACTCACAAAAACTATTGTGATTTCACTCCTCCAGCCACCACCTGAGGTATATGATCTGTTCGATGACGTTCTGGTTTTAAATGAAGGCTATGTCATGTATCATGGACCACGAGAGGAAGTTTTAGATTACTTTGAGTCTTTGGGTTTTTATTGCCCACCTCGTCGAGATGTGGCCGATTTCTTGCTTGATCTTGGGTACCTAATCTACATTTTGATTAATGATTTAAAAGTGTAATAGAACTGACCAACAGCACATTTATGAGACTGGAAAAGTCCACAATCTACCTCGTACTGCTGTAGAATATGCTTCTTGCTTTAAACAATCCAAGTATTATCAAAATATGGTTAAGTATGTCGAAGGTCCAGTAAATGGTAATTTCTTGGAACCTCAATTCCCTCGGTACCGAGAGTCTTTTTGGGCTAGCACTGGTACAGTAATGCGACGTCAATTGAAGCTTATGCTTCGCAACACGGCATTTCTTAAAGGAAGGTTTTTCATGGTCATTATAATGGGTGTGCTCTATGGATTGACATTTTATCAAATGGATCCAACAATTGCTCAAGTTGTAGTTGGTATGATTTTTTCATCCATTATGTTCATCGCAATTGGTCAAGCATCTCAAGTAAATACATTCTATGCCTCAAGATCAATCTTTTACAAGCAACGTGGTGCTAATTTTTATCGTACTGCTTCCTATGTTCTCTCAACATCCTTAGCCCAAGTGCCATTTGCAATCATGGAAAGCTTACTGTTTGGTTCACTTGTGTATTGGCTGACTGGATTTGTATCTGATGCACTTGCCTTTATTGTCTTCCTATTAGCATTAGTTGTTGCCAATCTTACGTTTGCTTCTTGGTTTTTCTTCATTTCATGTGCAGCACCAAATCTTCTCATGGCACAACCTCTTACATTCTTGTCAATTCTATTCTACGTCTTGTTTGCTGGGTTTCTAGTGACAAAGGACAATATTCCTGACTACTGCATTTGGATCTATTGGATCAACCCATTGGGTTGGTGCTTCCGTCTACTCTCTGTAAATCAATATTCCAATTCCCAATTTCAAGTTTGCGTATATGATGGCGTCGATTATTGTAAACGAACCAAAATGAATATGGGCACGTATGAGCTTTCACTTTATGGGTTTTCTTCTAAACGAGAATGGATCATTTATGGATTTATTTACATGGCTGCATCTTATTTTGTATTCATGTTGCTTTCATTTGTATTCCTTGAATTCAAACGCTATGAGAGTCCTGAAAGTACAAATGTAGTTGCTGAAGAAGAGAATGCCGAACAAGATGGAGATGAAAGCTTTTATAAAGAAATACCAGATTCCCCACCTGGATATGAGGGCCGTGCTATTGACATGAAGCCTCCTAAAGTGACTCCCGTCACATTAGCATTTCGTGATATTTGGTATACTGTCTATGAAAAAAATGGTGATGAAAAACATCTTCTACATGGCATTTCGGGATATGCTCGTCCTGGTACTATCACTGCATTAATGGGCTCATCAGGTGCTGGAAAGACTACCCTCATGGATGTAATTGCAGGACGTAAAACTGGAGGCACAATTCAAGGACGTATTACTCTAAATGGACATCCAGCTACAAAGCTTTCAATGAGTCGAGTTACTGGTTATTGTGAACAAACTGATCAGCATTGTGAATCCGCAACATTCCGAGAGGCTTTGGAGTTTAGTGCATTTTTACGTCAATCAAGTGAAATATCCGATGAAGACAAAAAAGCTTCAGTTGAAGAATGCCTAACCTTGCTTGATATGCATAATTTGGCTGATGTCATTATTCGTGGCTCATCAGTTGAGCAAATGAAGCGTAAGTTTATCTTGATGCAATCATGATTTAATAAGGCATTAGGTTTAACCATTGGTGTCGAATTAGCATCTAATGCTAGTATTCTTTTCTTGGATGAACCAACTTCTGGTTTGGATGCACGTGCTGCACTTCGAATTATGCGTGGATTAACGCAAATAGCCAAATCTGGACGTACTATTGTGTGTACCATTCATCAACCCTCGTCTGAAGTATTTGAAATGTTTGATCAATTACTTTTACTCAAACGTGGTGGCCACACAGTTTACTTTGGCCCGCTTGGTACAGGAAGTTCTCATTTAATTGAGTACTTGGAAGCAATTCCTGGCACAGAACCAATCCAACGTGGCCACAATCCAGCTACATGGATGCTTGAGGTTATTGGTGCTGGTACTACATCTTCAAACGATAACCCACAAGACTTTGCTAAAATATTTGATCAAAGTAGTGCTAAGAGTAACCTCGTTGCTACTTTAGTCGAAGACGACTCGACTGTAAGAGATGAAATGGTTTTCCGTCGAAAGCGTGCTGCTTATCCTTCTGTGCAAATGAAGTTTGTTGTACAAAGATTTTGGAGATTGTATTGGCGTACACCGTCGTATACACTTTCTCGTATTCAAGTCAATGTTTTCTTGTCGATACTATTTGGCCTCGTCTTTGTCAGCGTGAATTACACCACTTTCAATGGACTTAATGGTGGTGTTGGTATTGTTTTCTTAGCCACACTCTTTATTGGGATTATGGGCTTCAATAGTGTGCTACCTTTGTTTGTTCAAGAAAGAAACTCGTATTACCGAGAACGAGCCTGTCAAACATATAATGCTTTATGGTATTTTATTGGGTCTACTATTGTTGAAATCCCTTACGTATTGGTCTCAGTAATTGTATTTGTTGCCATCTTCTATCCATTTGTTGGCTTTACAGGAGCTACACAAGGCATTTGGTTTACCTTTTTCCTCTTCTTGTATGTGTTAACTCAAGTTTACTTTGGTCAAATGCTTGCTTGCGCTCTTCCATCTATTGAAGTGGCTAGTATTATTGGTGGTCTACTCAACTCAATTTTCTTCCTCTTCATGGGCTTTAATCCCCCAACATCGCAAATTCCTTCTGGTTTAAAATGGCTTAACACAATTGTACCACCCAAGTATGGTCTTGCACTATTGGTGTCTACAGTGTTTGGAAAGTGCGATAACCCTGGTGACTCGGACCTTGGTTGCCAGCCTTTGGAAGGCATTCCACCATCTTTCTTGACTACGAGAT
Organism: Thraustotheca clavata; assembly: GCA_002081575.1. Taxonomy (NCBI): domain Eukaryota; phylum Oomycota; class Saprolegniomycetes; order Saprolegniales; family Achlyaceae; genus Thraustotheca; species Thraustotheca clavata. The sequence goes on from JNBS01002636.1 coordinate 16,045, forward strand.
TCCAAAATAAATCGACTGTCACCTTGAAGGAATACGTTGAGACCATGTATGGAATGTACTATGCAGATCGTTGGGTAAATATGATTGTACTTATTGGCTGCATGATTGTCTTCCGAATCCTTGGGCTTCTCGCAATGCGCTACGTTAATCATCAACAACGTTAAATCATTACATATTTTCATGGACAAAAGTTGCATCTCAAACAAAAGAAGCGATGCACTTTGTTGAAATATAAGTTATCTCTGCCCATAGTTTAATTCTATTGTACAAGGTCAAAGATAACAATGTATAAATCCACATATATTGATTAAACAAATTATTTGTTTATCTATGACTAGAGTATTAAAGCAATAGTTTGCTTTTGCGTACAATTTACGAAAACTTGATACATTTCATATTTCATTATTGTATACATATAGTGAAAGACAGTGTTTAGATCTTTTCAGGCAATTGTTCGTAATCCATTATGAGCTGGACACGATTTGTTTTGTGTATTTTTACCTCTTGTAAATGCTACGATAGAACTATTTGCAATAATGGATGAATAGCTTATGCTTGGAAACAATGGAGTTGGTCTGGTGCGGGTCCAGGGCCACGACGTGGTCATTCTTTAGCCCTTTATGGGTAATAAATCTTGCTTTTAATATATATTACTAAAATGTGGTAGGTCAAGAGCTGTAGTATTTGGTGGCCGAGCTGATGATACGACAGTACGACATTGATAATAGCTAATAACTCATTGATATTTAGATTACACATGTACCAAAAACTTTTGCTATAGAAGAAATAAATGGACAAATTGGGTTTTCGACTTACACTGAAGAGCCATGTAATCAATTCATTATACGTGTGTCACTGTTAAATACCTAGTATCCTCCAGTTGCATCGATAATACTTGCAAAATTCCCGTAGCTACATATTACAACGATGTTTGGTCATATGACATAAGTAATTTAACTATATGTACTTTGGTTTAAGCTTTTGTAGATTGTACAAGATATGCCGACGATAGTTGTGTGGATAAAACTTGGACTCAATTACACGATGGAATGCCATGGGGAGGTAGATATATCAAAATAGATATTTTATTGGTCATTTCTAGGATGCAAAATGTTTTATGGGGCAATGATTTGCGTGTTACCAGCTGAGAGATGGCAAATTATA